>VCRD01009518.1:2846-14490 GCA_006783055.1 Trinorchestia longiramus
TATATATATATATGCATATGTGTATGTGTGTGTATGTACATGCATGTGATATGTGCATGTATGTATGCATGTGTGCATGTATGTATGTAGTATATGTATGTGTATGGGTATATGTATGTGTATGTATGTATGTATATGTTTATGTATATATATATATATATATATATGTATATATATATTTGTAATTTTTACGTTATTTTTGTTCTTATTGAATACATAATCAAAAAATTTATCCGTCAATGTCAGTAATTGCTTTGCTACAATAAGTGACTGAAACCTCAGAACTTTAGTCTACTACAGCTTTTCTTATCGATATCAACATCTAAGTATTGAAAATTTGATACATTCACTGTTATATGTTATTTTTTACTCTCTTTCTCTGATATGTAACGCCCGTTCATATTAAACACGATGATTACAGATAACTGTAATAATGATTAAATTAAATCGATCATCAGCAAGCCATACCATACGCTCAACCAGTAATTAGAAATTACAATTTCAATTTAATAACAATCACAACTTTATGTTTTAGTTTTCGCTCTCATAATTTTCCTTTTTCGGTATTTCTCGGATGTTAAACATCCAATTCAGTTAAATGTAATGATGTCAAATCTAATCTGTACCTAAAGAAAATATTTCGCTTATCACCTAAAATGCGTATAATATCTACCACGTCAGAATTTATATGTATCACCAATGATTACCTCTTAAGTCATCACTAAAAAAGCGAAGTTTCATTTGTTTCCCCATGTATATTTAACGTTCATTGCGTGATGTGAATGTTTATGTATGTATACCCGGAGGTACTGCTGTTCTATCATCTATGATACTATGCATAGAATACCTACCACTTAAGGATTTTATGATAAGGCATTTTTAAAAACCAATGCTGTTACATTTCTTATGTACCAACTTTATTGGAAATATACGTTTTTTGTTTTCTTTTGTTGTTTTTAAACTTTACAAAATGAATTATAGTTAAAACTTTTCCAATGCAAACAAACAAACACAAACGTTCACGTAAATAAACAAACAGACATAGGCAAAAACCTATCAAACTGCAGCGATTAGTCAGCCAACCGGGCCTTCTTGACAGAGGTCTAAAGAAGGACTACATTCTTCTGCTAGTCTTTCTCTGAGCGGTTGACAGCAAATTTGAGGGGTTGACAGCAAATTGAGTGAGTGTAGTACTCGTCAGAATACTGCCTTTCTTTGACTCGTACAGTTCCTTGACGTCTGCAAATGATGCCGTTGTTTCATTGTCAAGACTGATTTTCTGGCCCTTCTCACTGATCCAGTTGTTGCGGATGCAATTGTTTATCAGATGTACCTCCAGTTGTTTAGCATATGTACTGTGTCTAAAAGGAGAAACTAGACACGCTCGTTGTAAAGAGGATGCTTGGCTGTGGCGCTGCAATCACCCAGCCGATCAAACAGCTTACAATACTGCTGGTTTACCTTGCAGTTGTCTGTAATAGACCCGATGACATGTCCACTTACCCTCTCAACAGCAGCTGAAGCCTCCTTCACACGTTCACTGAATAGAAGTGGCCTTGCAGTCTCGGTTGTTCTTGGCCATGCCACTCAGCAACCCACCAGAAAATGAGACAGTTGGGCGAATCTGTACTTCATCTACCAAGAGAAACACATTCTTCTGTTGCAGTGTCTGGACTTTGTCAAATGTTTCACTCAGCACCTGGTCCTTGTCAATAGATGAAGTGATGTACTGCAGCTTGCGTTTACATGGCAGCACCAAAAAGTCTCTGAGCTGTTTATATTTACACTTTGGGTATGATTGAAGAGCAAAACAATAATCATTCATAGAAAACTGCTTCTGTGATAAAAGTTCCAACTGACGTGTCAAAAATACCAACTTCTTCTCCTTCTCAGTGTTGACATAGGCTGACGTGTGAGCTTGAAAGGTGACAACATTTTGGATTGTTTGTCAAACGAGATGTCATACAGAGTTCATTGCCAAGCGCACAGTTTCGTCGGACTGCGTATACGATCTCAAACCATTGTTGGGATGAAGTATCTTAAACAGTGGTACTAATTCCGTTCTTGAATGCACTGAACGTCAGTGGAGAACACAAAGTGAGCTTGTTTTCGACAATCACAGACAGGCTGCACTCACTGAAGTTGTCGGTCATGAACAAACACACAAGCCTTTCTTTCGATCTTAAAATAATCAAGTTCTTTTACTGCTTCTGCAGGTTGCGTTTAGGTTTGAATGGATCAAATGAAGTAATATTATCCTTCTGAAGAAAATACCTCCGTTGTTGGTCTTCCACTTTCGCCGGGCGAGGTGTAAGTTTTGGAGATGGCATACATGAAGCAGGCACATTGAAGATACTTGGAGGGATTTCAGGTCGCATAGAACCACCATGCAATTTGATCAAAGGTGGGTCAGCACCCCAGTGTATCTCATAAATGAAAAACTTGTCTGGATCAACAACAAAGTTTTCACGAGGTGGAATAACATCAAGCCACTTCTGTTTCTCAGACTGCTCTTTCGTCAGGTAAAACACGCAGCGCCTGTCCTCCTTATTATAATGACCCCAAACTTGTTCGGCATTTTTAATACATATAATTAGCCATAAACTTTGTAAACAAACAGTATCCACTTAAAAATGTAACCATGTGCCTCTAAATAAACAACAATGTCCGATTCAAACTGAGCGACAGACTACGACAAAGCTCGTACTGTGACAGTTGATGACTAACTGAGCTCACTCAGCTCAGTGAACTGGCATCCGCTGGCGTAGTCAGGTATATGGCCGTGCACGTCCTGTTTATAGTAGTCCTTGACTTGTATTCAAAGTTTCTTGCAATGAAATCGAGGGTTCTTCTTGCATTTCTGAAGTTTTTTCACTTGTTTGTCATACTTGAGATTTTAATTTATAATGATACCAACATCTCTTTGTTACTGTACTGTTTAATAGGTGTGTCGTTCATCGTGTGTTGGGAATGACGATTATTAGCACCAATGTACATGACTGAACATTTATCAATGTTGAAGCTCATTTTTCAGGTTGCAGACCATTGGAGAAGACGATTGAGGTCTGATTGAATAGTCATTGTGTCTCTTTTGGTGAACGCTCTGTGACAAAATTTCGTGTCGTCCGTGAATTTGTTGATTTTACTGATGATCCTGACGTCAAGATCGTTGATGTGGATGATGAAGAAGAGATTGCCTAAAACGGTCCCTTGGTGGACTCCTAATGTTACCTGTGTCAGATCACTAGATTCATCCTGAATCACCTCTCGTTAAGTGGAACCAGTTAGTAGGTTTCGTATTCTTAGGGAATAGTGGCCTCGTATTTCAAGTGTCCACTTCTTTGGCCCTGAGTTACGCATGGGAAACTTTGTCGAAAGTTTTAATGCAAATTGCAGTATACAGGGTCTCCGAGTTTTATACAGTTTACTATGCGGGTCACTTCTCTTAACTAATAGAGGAAGTTTGTTAGACCAACACCTTTTTCCTTCAGATTATTTCGGATTTTAATACTCTATTTTTCTAATCGTTTCTCTCTGGATGCGACCCAGGTTCCCTGAACACGATCCTAAAATCATCAATGGATACTGAAGCGTTTGATAAAAACGCTCCTTGAGTTTCGCGACAATTTCCAATTTCGCATCCCTCGAAATTCGCTACTATAATGGACGAATGCTTACACAGCCAATACCTGTGGATGAAGCTCCGTCAGAATCGAGAAAGAGAAAGAAAAAAATAGTTACAGCAAAAAATTATATGACTCCAGATGACATCGTTATCATGCCACAATTGTCCGCTATGATCTCGAGCGTTGCGTAGAAAGCGAACTTCGACCAACTCCACTACCCGAGTGATGGATTGCATGCAAAACTCCGGTAACACCCAAAACGCAGGGAGAGAATGTATTATAAAATGCATTCATAACAACACAAGCAAGATGCGTGCAATGTGACACAAATCGCTCATCGTTTCTGCATAAATGACTCCCGAGATTCCTTCTCCCTGAAAAAATATCAAAACGACGAATAACAACAAAGTATCTGAATGGAAATGTTCAAATTGCACTTACGAAATCCGTTTCCACAACATTTCTTTACAGCATAGTCTGAACACGAGTTTTTCAGATCAACTGGAATCCAACCAACAACAACACTAAGAAATAATCTTAACACGTTTGTTGCGATGCAACCCACCGGTGGGTCACTTAGGTTAGGTTCTGTAATTTTTTCATATCCTTCTAGTGACTATGCGTACAAAGTGAAGTTTTACGCCAATCAGGCAATCGCAACAAACGTGTTAAAGACTTCTTAAATCAATCCGAATGTTTGACGAATGAAGCGTGTCAAGCAAAACAGCATTTGTAACATATCGAGTGAATAACGCACCAGCCAATAAAACAGAACGTGACTACTCGAAGGAGCTGAGAAAACCGAACGAGCACACAATGTGGTCAAGTGAAGAACTAGCAGCACACATGTAATTCACTTATGAGTCCTCAGCTTAGTTACCGCGTCAAGACAAATAAATTTCGAATAAAACACATACACACTGAACGTATACGGTTGCCAAATCAGACTGGCGTCCATCTAGAAAAAGTACAAACCTACATATTTTTTGAAAATTCAAAGTCGATGCTTACGATAAGTAGAATAAAAAGGATGAAATTCAAATTCTAGAACACGGGTTGGCATCGAAGTGTACTAACCAATTTAAATTGCTACTCCTTTTACCAATTTACTAGTATCGTATCATATCCACGTCTTTTCAGGCTTTGATATTTTGTGGCCTTTTCATGGCCTCCCAACATTTCATATGATAGCGAATCTGCACGGTGCGTTCGATTACGGTTCGATATGCGGCACCAAATGGAGTACACCGATCTTTTATCTACGTATCTCCACAGTCTTACACTGATTAGACGAAAACGCCTAACATGCCAGTTGAAAAGAGTTCCATCGTCAAGTCAAAATAAACACTAAATAAGGATAACACCCATCATTGTAACAATTCCTGGAGCAGAATTCGACCAATTTGTGTACAACAAGATGGAGTATTAGCACACCGAACAGACGAAATTGTCCAAGTGACAAGAAGAAACGCACACCAAACCCAGCAGTCCCAACCATCCTACGACGAAAAAAAAATCCTCAAAATCCGCTTTGCTAATTCCTTCAACCCATTTCGCAACAAAATAAAACACACATGCATCGATGAAGGAACACACATACACGAAAACGTAACTGGAACGAACGAGCCCAGGGACAGCCGAGTCATGGAACACTCTTGCCTCACACAGAATTTGCACGAGAGCCTACAATCGGGTTATCCTGTATTCATTTAGAGCAGTGGTTCCCAAACTGTGGTACGCGTACCACTGGTGGTACGCGAGGGCCTTCCAGGTGGTATGCGAACACTTTCGGGGTCATGAACAATTTATATTTTGTTATTTCACTCTTTCGACGTGGGATTGCGAGCAGGGATTTGATGCGCCAGAGCATGATTTCCGATGTGCTGTGAGTAAAGTCATGCCCCGCATTGACCAGCTGGTGGAGAAGAAGCAGATACAGCCCTCGCATTAAGTTGTTGTTTTCTTAGTTGATTTGCGTGTTCTACTTGTACAATGAAGGAAATAAAGTGATAACTGATCGAATTTAGTTTCTCTTGAACCATGTGGTACGCGGCGACTGTACGGGACCTCCAAGTGTTACTTGATCACAAAAAGATTGGAAACCACTGATTTAAAGAATCTTACACAACACGCACACAAGCTAGAGTGCTACAAAATGAACAGAACATTTGTACAGCAAACGAAGTGGTAGCGTGTATTCCAAAGTCAAATGTAATTTTCGAGTGCTTCATACATAAGTAGGAGAGTATGTAGCATGACCTGCTACCCCTTTAAAGGTTATAAAATTACATGTATTAAAATATTCCTCATTTTTAGTAATAAAAATAAGACTAAACTTCGAGTGATTTTTACCAACTTTTTACAATTAAAGCATGCAGATTTAGTGCACATTATTGTCATAATATTTATATTAAGAGCCTTAGCCAGAGAGTATTTCCAATCAAAACTTTTTCTGGCAACATTCTCACGCTCGTTATCGAGAAATAGCTCTCCCAGCTCTCAGCAGAGCCACTCGTGAACATCAACATGTGACGTTAGGTTATAGTTCCCTGAATTTGGGGGACCGTCTACCACCCACTCACCTACCTATCATACTCGCTGGCCCTACACTATAGTATACCCGCTGCACTCGTTGTACACTCACAAGCCACATACTGCACCTACTGTACTCGCTGTACTCGTGCAACTCTCAAGCCACTGTCGCTATAGCTCTGGACTGGCCATTCATCCCTGAAGCTGGACTGGCCTAACCATCATCTGGACGCTCTGGACTGGCTCAATCATCCCAAGATATCTCAAGCTATGTCTCGTGCCAACTCTTTGAATACCAAGCTGAGTTCCTATCATGAGTTCTTTTATTCTCCTTGAGTAAGGTCACACGGACAGATAGATTAGGTTTTGTTAAAGTTGGTTGCTTAAAATTTCCCAAGCACAACCAAACTTTACAAGTACACCAAACCTCATTCAAGACTCAATACACTGCTGAATGAGCCGGCATCCAAACGAGAATGGCCTTTAGAATTTTCACTGCTCCCTTTACCACGTTTTACTGGTATCGTATCAAATCCTTGTCTTCTAAGACGACGATAATTTGTGGTCCACTAAGAGACCTCCTATACGAAAACATATCAACATGCATCCTTGGGCTACATAGGAGCGCGTACAACCCAAAACTGTTCCGCTTAATTATTTAGCCAACAATATTACAGACGTTTTCAACGCAGGTGCCGCAGCCCGAGAGACTCGCGTAAGCAAACACGTTTCAATTGACAAAACTAAAATGACGATGTCATTTCCATTTTTCGAACACCTCAAAGGTTCACCTACATTCCCCAACATCATGATTTCAAGGCACGGCGTACGAATTGAATTTCACGAAAATAACTCATCCTGGCCTGCAGCAATTTCCTGCCTTTTCATTTGATTTGTAAGGACCTAGCCTCGAGCGAACCGACTACACTTTGGAGACGAGCACTTTTCATAATAGGAGCAGGTAGGGAAATCCCGCTGCGGCAACAGCAACAAAACTAATTGAAACGGATTGCAATTCTTCTTGTCTCTCGAAAACGCATCGCAGCACTAACTCACACGAGCGTAAGTCACTGCCACTAGCTAGACACGCAACGTCAACACCATTACTCAGGAGTGGATGTCTACTGCATGCTTTAGAACAGTTTGATGCCCTCAATAAATCATGGGGAAGCTAGAAACGCAATTATTTGGCTTCAGACAGGGAGGTAGAAAAGAAGGCGCGGTCGAAAATTCGTTGAAAGCCTGGTTTCGAGAAAACAGCTTAGATCGCTTAGTCGTAAGGATGCCGCTATTTACAAGTGACAGGATAGAAGCACTGGGAGATGACCGTCAAGCAAATAATCGTTGCGACTTCTCTTCGAAAACCTACGTATCTACCAGAGGAAGTATCGAATGATACAAGGCAACGCTGCAAATCGCCTCAGGACGAAGAGTGCGAGTGGGTAATTTTATGTAAATTTGATGAGTTCATTTGGAGGGGGATAGCGCGAACGCAGTCCCCCGCTACCAAAAATTACGCACCAGAGTTACCCACATTTGGGGCAATCACAAGGGTCAGCAACACCGGAGTGCAATGGTGAGCCTCGCCTTGAGGGAACCGCCTTCGTGATCACGGTTATCCCCTGTGCCAGGTAAGTACTGTAATCAGGTTTTGGGCTTAGAAATTTCGGCATAATGTATAAATTAGTAATTGGCACCTCAACGGCGACGCCTGGGCTTGGGTGAGGGATGATGCGGGGGCAGCCTCAGTAGCGGGTTGGGTCCAGTCGTGTGTGTGTCGGGGCCGTAGTTGTGTGAGCAAGAAAAGGCTCAGGTGCAGGTTGCAGGCTGGTTGTTTGTTAGAAGTAGTCGTTGTCATGGAGATCTGTACTCGTAAAATATTAGGCTAAGAAGATTCAGTTACTAACACTAGTATAGGGATAATTGTCACGCGAGTAGAGGTTGTGTGTCACGGTTGAAGGTTATTGATGTCGCATCGTCCACGGTTAGAGGACATTCATCCGGTACGAGAAGCAACGTAGACTGAAGACCAAGTCAAATACATAGAGGTAAGCGAATTCGTGTTATAAAATACCGTAGAGTTGCAACTACTAGTCTTAACAACAGAAATGTTTTGTTGTACGGACTTTAAGTAATCTTTCTATAGTTTTACTGAGGACAGATGCAAGACTAATTTGGCAATAGTTATTGGGTGCTTGTTTGTTTCCTTTTTGAAAATAGGAGTAACATTTGCCTGCTTCCAATCCACCGGACTAAACTCAGTTTCGAGCAATCGATTGATTATGATTAGCGAGCTAGGGGCTCGCTAATAACTTCAGCGGTTTCTTCAAGTATTCAGGAAGCAAGGCCTTCGGGTCCAGTTGATTTGCATGGATTCAGAAGAATGAGATGTCTTTCTACCTCATCTATTGTGAATATGCCGTTCGTCAGAATTTCTTCCGGCTTTGAGACGTGAAGTTGCGGAATTTCAATTAAGTCTTCACGAGTGAACAAAAAGTAAAGTACATATGTATATAGAATTATTATTTGCTATTGTCGTCTATCCGAGTTGAGCCATCAAGGTCAATCAGTGGTCCAATAGTATCTCTTCTGAGTCGTCTCCCATTTGCGTTTTTATAGAAGCTCTTTAAGTTGGTTTTTGCTCACGATGCCACTGCAATTTCTTTATTTCACCTTGTATGTTTTATCGCTTGTTTACCGACTTTACAGGTGCGGATGTGCTCTTCACGATAAGGTTTTGTTTGGTATTTTTTTGTCTTTTGTATGACTGTTGTTTGACATTTATGAGGCGCTTAATTCCTTGTGAAAACCAAGGAGGGTTATCGGTTGGTCTCGTTCGTTTTGTTGGGACGTGCTGCTCTGTGGCGAATGCGATTTTTTCTGCGTCATGAAGCACTCCTCGACATTTTTGTTTGTCATTAGTACTTCGTATTCAAAACTGTTCAGCTCCTATTTCATGAGTTCAAAGTTTGCTCGTTTGTAGTTTAGAGAGATTTTGAGTTGAGTCGTATCGTTAGGGTCGTGAACTTGGAGTGCTAAGTTTATCATATGGTGACCAGCGATCTTGTCGTAACTTCCAATCGAATTATTTTGAGGTCAGGGGTCGTTATGGCGAGGTCAAGGATTTTTTTGTCGTGTCGGTTTGTTGATGTGTTGCTGTAGAGAATTTGTATTTATCAGATCGATAAGCTTAGATCCAGGTGCTCGACTTTGACGAGTTGTCCAGTTTTAGTAGGACAGATTGAAATCTCCCAGAATTAGTGCTTCAAAAGGAGTACTGAGAACATTTACAAGTCGATCATAGAGTGCATTATCATTGGTTGCTGTACAGGTTGGGTTTCTATATAAGAGTTCAATTTTGATGGATTTTCTTTGCTGCAGGTGGATAGTGAAATGTATTATTTCAATTTTTCTCTTACTCGTTTAGTTTCCAATTGTGATTGCAGTATTTTTTATTTAGATAATGGTGCCACCACTTCGGTTACTCAGCGAGAGCTTGTCGAAATTGTATAATAGGAGATGTGTTCTTTCAATTAGACTTCCACTGGGAGATTTCTTCCATTTAGATCTAACCACATTTCATTGACGGCTATGATATCGTGTGATATTGACGCAATGGCTGGTATTTCGTGTATTTTCGGCGAGATACTTTGTACGTTTCCAACTAGAATCTATAGGTGTTCGATGTTTTGTTTAGTATTTTCGTTTTCAGTTTACTAGCCTGGACTGGGCTAATCGTTATTTTCATCGACCGACTTGGGTGACTGATTTTCGTTAATTACTGGTTAACGGTTAGTCACTGAAGGTTGTTCTCCGTCCAGATATGGGTTCACTCTTTTTGCATTCATTTCATTGTGTGGTGGTGTACTAGTACGTTTTTACTATAGTTTCCTCCAAGATTACCTCCAAACTGTTGAGAGTTTTATGGCTTGGCAAATGTTTCTTGTAGCGTCACAGGTGCGTGTTGCAGAAATGAGTCTAAGTATTGTCGTCGTGTATTGGCATGCTGTTTGTTTGCCTGATGGCATGTTGAGTTGGGAGTGTTTTGTGATTGTAAGGTGCATGTACAAGAACGTGCTGTTATTGAACTTTGAGTTTTCACGCGTCTTCGGGGAGCGTCTAATTCCGTATTGGGAGGAATACAAAGGTCTGTATTTTTCAATGCAATTTCTTCTTGTTGCTGCTGCCCTGAATTTAAATTCTTCACGATGTATACATGCAACTGGTCAGTCGAATTTTGAATATTGTCAATTTCATCATTTTTGGTGGTGGGAGTTTGTAACCTTCTGGGTTAAGGCGGGAATTTTTTGCCAACCAGTCGGTGAACTTCAATTTAATATGAGTTGAAATTGCCTGCGTTATAGCACCTACCCGAGGAGAACTGAAAGACCAATTGAGCTTTAGTACTCAGCTTTATTTCTGCATAAAAGTAATAGCCTCAAGGGAAATGGCCAAATCTTCAGGGTTTCCGGCCACAGTGATTTAGGCCACACGAGTTGTCGCCACCAGAAGTTGGAGTTGCAGCAGTTCGTGGTTCGTTACCCTAAAGTGGTGACCCCAGAGTGACCCACTTTAGGGTAACGAACCATTACTGGGGTTACCACTTTAGAGTCACGAGTTTAGGGAACGTGTTATTTTCTGTAGTGATTATTTCGTATGTGAGGTTCTTCCTGGGAAGTGATATGATCGGCTTCGTAGCTTGCAGATTTATTATTGAACACGATCAAACTCAGAGTAGAAGTTAAAGCCGAGATCAAGGACCGAAATTGAGAAATTCGTAGACTGAGACTGGAACTGAACTGAACCTGAAACCGAAACTAAAACCTGCCCGGATAGAGACCAATGAGTAACTCAAAATAAATACAGAATTTAGCAAGAAAAATCTATAGCACAAGGTAACTTTATAATACAACTATTGAGTAAAACATTAAAGAATCGCACCTAATTAGCCGGCTGCTACAGAGAGGCAGCTTCTACCCGAGGCTATGAAATTTAATAACCGTATCAAAATAGCAGGTCGATCTGTAGCATGACCTGCTACCCCTTCAAAGCTTATAAAATTACAAATATTAAAATAACCTTTATTTTTAGTAATAAAAATAAGACAAAATGCGAGTGATTTTTACGAACTCTTTACAATTAAAACGTGCATATTTAGTGCACATTATAATAATAATATTAATATTAAGAGCGTTAGCCAGAAAGTATTTCACAATCAAAACTTTTCTGGCAACATTCTCGCGCTCGTTGTCTGGACGTAGCTCTCTCAGCCACCATTGCTGAACTTCAACATGTGACGTTAGGTTATAATTCCCTGGTAAGCATGCTATGTCTTAAGTATTTTCAGTCTTGTCTAATTTTTGTGTTTAACTTGCCGGTGTATCTGTGTTATTTGTTGATGTTTAGAGTATCAAGTGTTGGTGTTTTCTGTGAGTTATTAGAGCAAAATCAAGTGTTAGAAATTGTTTCTAGAGATTAGAAAACCG
>VCRD01009519.1:0-14478 GCA_006783055.1 Trinorchestia longiramus
TCTACTCTACCATACGCCTTCTCAATATCCAAAAATGCAAGATACAGCTTTTTATTTTCCAATCCTCTTTCTTTCAATTCTTCACGCATAAGAGGAAAACATGTCCGGCAATTAGATTCTCCGGATATCACGTGTCCGCAAATTATGTTGTCCGGGAAAATAGAGATATCAGTCTAGGTCAAGGGTCGGCAAACTTTTTACCCGTCGCCCTCTTCATGGGATATTTGTACTTACATCGACCCCCTCCATGCACACACACATACAAATAGATGAAAAAAATATTAAACCATTATCGACATTTTTGATAACCAAAAATAAAGAGAAATGTTATAAACCAAACCAATCTTATGTTGTACCCTATACAATGTTTGAAGATATATATTAAGAGAAAGAGGCAGTTTTCACTAATATAAAGTAAAAAAGAAAAGAATAGAAGTTTACCTTCCTATAGAGAATTTTGACTCTTTCAAACTCTAACAAAACTCGAACTCTTCTCGTTGAAAAATTGATACGAACTGAATTATATAAAACAAATGTGCTACTTGACAATAATATTAACTGCCATGGATATGCGTAATATATTTTTTATCAAAAAAAAATAATAAAAAATACATTAACTTACCTATTTGTCAATAAACTTGATATTAATGAGATGGATGAGTTTGATGAGCGGCAGCAAGGCTATTGATATTTTGTTTAAAATTGGTTAGCATTAACCGTAAATCACCACGGTTTTCCAAGTTTAGTCTATTTCTCTGCTTTTTTATAATCGCATTCGCATGGCTAAAACCAGCTTCAGCCATAAATATCCTTAATTGACCTCCATAAATTTATTGACCCCTTGAGTTCTGTTCTCGACCCCCAGGGGTCAATATCGACCACTTTGCCGACCCCTGGTCTAGGTCAAAGTCTAGCTGTCCGGAAATGACTTATTGTATTATCACTTAAAGCCCAAACTACAATAAATCACTATTTGAGATATATCAATACAGCGGAGATATTCTCCACAAAAATTATGCTTTAAAATGCACGGATTTTGTTTATTTTTATTCTGCATTATTGAGCTCCAGTGACGATTTCTCAAAGAATATCAGGGGCTTTGATTACCAAACTTCGTTAAATGGTAATATATTTTAAAATAAAACTGAACTTAGGGAGACGCATTCACAAGCATGTTCCTCACACAGATGACCATTGACTACGCCATTCATGAAATGGTTTACACCTTTCTCTTTTATGATCCCATTTCATATGATGACTAGAACTAAAAATTCCTCATTGCGCAAGACAAAACGGTTTTGTCTTTTTACATGGCGGAAATCTTTCAATGTTTCTGCCATTCTCTTTTAAAACAGCTGAGCAGTCGAAAAATATTGCCTTCATATAATTATTATTCCTTACTTTTAATAAATTTTCTTATCGTTCAATGTTTACCGCCCTTACTTGCTCACACTCAGTCTCAGACGGACCTGATGTTTCAGATGTAAAGCTACTGATGTAAATACCCACATCGGAATTATGTTTCACGCTTCAATAGCCTTACTACAGAATATTTAACTTTCGCTCTCAAATAGTTAAATGCCATTAGAGAAATTTTTTCGTTAATATGCTTGCCTATTGCGTTTCCTTTGAGCATACGGTTGTTAGATAGTACAGAATCATAACTTTTTTTATTCTGAACTTTCTTAGAAAAAAGGAATTGACGTGTGAATTGATGTAAGCGTACATGACAATCAGTCAACTCCACACACACTTGACTATCAGTCAATACCTAACTCTTGTCACATCTGATTAAGTATCTTATTCTTAAGCGAATCATAAATACCAATTAATGTTTAACTTTCACTTAAAACCCGCCCACGCCCCAGCACCATCCTTATTTGCACAGCTCCGAGCCGTATACAAAATCTGTGACGTTTGTTGGATTATCATTAACCCAGTAGCGATGAACGTATTATATATAGTAAGTATAAAATCCACTTGTCCTATCATATATTCTAATTGTTTTGCTCTATAAATGCGCAGAACCTCAAAAACGGGTAAAGATTAGTAATTTACGCAATAATATCACGACAGATAAACGGTTAATGATGTTCGTAGGATGGCATAAGACTTTGGTATCACGGCACGGGACTTAGATATCGATCCAAAAATTAACCTAACGGTTCGTTGCTATTGCCTCACTATATTTTAGGAAGAAAGAAAGGTTGAGTAAAAGAATTGCTACCGTCAAGACCATGTATTGAAACACAAGACTTACTCGTGTCCACGCTTGGACGCCCGAGTACCTCGGAGGAGACCTGTTCTCCTAGCGGCGATAAGACCGACCTTGCGACCAGGAGTTTTGTCCCTGGCAACTGTACTGGCCTTACCAATATGTTGATGGTTACCACCACCATGGGGATGCTCGACGGGGTTCATGGCCACACCACGTACTTTAGGCCAGCAGTTCCTCTTTACTCTGCACATACAAGAGAGCTCAGTCAGTGTGTCATTCAGATGCATGGGAGATTATTTGGTCAGATAGAGTAAATACTCTACGTGTTAGGGGTCTAATACTTTTTTGGGTAAGCAGTACGCTTCACTATGCACGGAAAACAGTTTGCTTTTCATGATGATAGATTGAGATACATGTGAAATTATGAAACTTTCCAACATTCTACAACTTTCTTCACCCTCACAGCTAAAGAAGAACACTGACATTGACTTTTGGTACAAAGTTATTTTTGGACTCGCCAAAACAGTGCGTAAATAACCACTTATCTTTCCTTGTTTTGAAATAATTTCACACAACTTTTGAACAAGACATTTAGAATATGGGACTTGAGTTTATGATTACTTATGGACTTCAGGAAGACAATGATGGCGATAAAGATAAGCCATTTAGAAACCCAGCAATAGACTTCAGGAAACCCAGTGATGCCTGAAGTGGCCTGTGGGTTAAACCTAACCGGGACCTGTGGGTCAAACCTAACCGGGACCTGTGGGTCAAACCTAACCGGGACCTGTGGGTCAAACCTAACTTGTGCCTGTGGGTTAAACCTAACTTGTGCCTGTGGGTTAAACCTAACCTGTGGGTTAAACCTAACCTGTGGGTTAAACCTAACCTGTGNCGTGTGTATTGGAGGGAATTGAAGGCCGTTACAAAGGCCCCAGCCAAACGCTGGCCCTCGATCTAAGTCTAAGTCTAAGTCTAAGTGAAGAATTGAAAGAAAGAGGATTGGAAAATAAAAAGCTGTATCTTGCATTTTTGGATATTGAGAAGGCGTATGGTAGAGTAGACTGTAGGAGGTTGCTAGACATGCTAGGAAAAATTGGTTTTAGTGACAAAATAGTGAACATAGTGAAAAGTTTGTATTAGAATACATGTGCAGTATACCGGCTGGGAAATTTAGTGACGGGACAGGTGAGAAGTGTAAGGGGAGTGAGACAGGGTTGTACGCTGTCTCCCGTACTGTTTGGACTCTATACAGAAGAATTAGCAGCCTGCCTGAGAATGGGTGGTTTTGGACTGAAAGTTGGGGAGGAGCAACTGAGTTGTCTGCTGTACGCTGATGATATTGTTGTGGTTAGTGAATCAGAGCAGGAACTGCAAAGGATGTTGGAGATTGTGGATAGATATAGGAGATCTCAAAGTGAAATTTGGAGGAGATAAAAGTAAAGTCATGGTTATAAATGATGATGAGACTGTCAGAGATAGAGAGTGAAATATTGGAGAAGTGAAGATGGGCCAAACTAAGGAATATAAGTACCTGAGATGTATATTTAGTGAAGATGGATGGGCAAGAAAAAAAAGGTGAGAAAGTGGTAAAAGCTATGCAGTGGTGGGAAAAATTAAGCAATGGGGCCTAATATAGAGCAAATAAGTATGAATGTGTCAGAGGAATTCAGAAGTATGTTGCAGTACCTGGCATAATGTTTGGGATGAATGTTATGGCATGGAATGGAGGAGACCTTGAAAAGTTGAAGGTGCTGCAAAATAGGGTAGGGTGTGTGGCATTAGTCATTACAGTTGTGCAAGTATTAGTCTTTATGTTTAAATACAATACAAACAAGAAGTGGATTTCAAATATGTATATGTTGCTTAATGATGTGTTAAGAAATGCTGTTCAGAGAGACAACACTTGAGATGTACGAGCGTGATCAACATTTGTATGTCTCACCAACCAAGTGAAATTAATTTAAGGTGTTTTATATGAATTTATTAGGTTATGTCAAGAATTTAGATGCATTCTTTGGAGAAGTTTTCTAAACAAACACAATTTGCTTAACTCTAAAGTGCAATAAGTGATAAGTGATTTTTACTTCGAGTAGTAAAATTTTGTGTACAGAGAATCAATGAAGAGCAAAGTAACATGTAAACTATAATGATAAAAATACAATAGCTTTTGTATGCACAATAGAGATTGTTGTTATTCTAACTAAAATGTAAATAGTTGTTGAATCTAATGATTGTTGAATTAAACTTTGTTGCATTGACATTGTAGTATTATGAGTGATAATTCATTAAGTATTTTGTTGAGTCACAACACAATTCAGTCCATGTAAGAGTGAGCAACAAAGTACAAGGTCTACATCAACCACATTCCTATATCAAACTCAGACTGGTAAGTCTTTTCAGAACTTACTCTGTAAATAATCATTAATGTAGTGGTTCATCATATCATCCATACAGACAATTAAAACCATTTAGTAATTCTTAATTATGACATTACAGAAAAGTGGACTGATTCTCCAGGATGAGCCACACAGAAGAGACCTCCTGTAACTTCTTGCAGCCTGGCTGCTGATCCTAAATGCAACAATCAACTTCCCTGGAGGTGTGGGCTGCATGGACTTGTCTCCATAGCTCCACTCAACAAGTGTCAACATGAGGAAGAAACTGGTAAGCCTGCACAGTGTCAAGTGTCTGAGACCCATGAGGGAGAAAAATATTTGTATTTGTAGTCTTTAACTTTGGTGTTTTGTAACTACTGTGTGGTGCTGTGAATTATTTGTGTTTGCTACTACACATGAGACTAATTCTCTTCAGTTAATGTTTATGTGATGCACTAAATCTGTTCTTTAAGATTCATTGTGTAATATTCTTCATACCCTCACAAGTTATGGTGGTCAAGTTCTAAGTTTGCTTAACTTTCCTAATCTTCATGACAATTTTATTTTAAGTTCTACCTTATTTGGTCTGTTTAATAAACTGATGATCACTGCACTTCTTTACCATAAAGTATGAATCATAAATGATTCTCAATTGTAAAAGTTGAAGATTTCATTCATGATGCATTGTTTCTTTTGTGACAGTTGCCTGGAAGCTGCCTTCACTCTTTTCTGTTGTTCATCCTCAAGCTAGGATTTTTACTCATAAAACTTTTTTTGACTCAAATGTAAATATGGGTAATGAATACAGTCCAGTTTTTGTCTTGGGTGCAAAATTCCTTTCTTTTTTCCCATGTTGGTTTATGAGCTTTTTTATTTGTGAGTTCTTGACCTGAAGTTTTGTTGATGATTTCTTGCTTCACTTGCCATTGCTGTGTGAATATTGGTTGATTCTTCATTTGTGATGCATGTGCCTGCTTGAGAGGTATGGACTGAAAAGTTGTAGGTGCTGCAGAATAGGGTAGGGCATTGGGCATGAGGTGATTAGGTGCCCCAAAATGGATGGTTGTAAAAGCTATTAGAGGGGATCTAGGGTGGAGTCTGTTTTCTGAAAGAATGGTATAGGCTGTGTTGAATTATAGGATGAAAATTACACAAATGCAGAATAAAGGGGAGTCAAACAAATTTTTCAATGAAGTGTGAGTGAAAGGCTATGGGGGAATATTTGCTGAAAGCATGCAAGACACAGAGATTCTTCATTACTGTTTAGTAACATTTTTTACCATTGTAGTTACCTTTATCACCACTCTTGAGATATTAACATTGAGAATTTGAAAATCCGATGTATCTGTACTGTATACATTATTAAAAATATAAGTTTTTTTCTGAAGAAAGCTGAAGATTCACAAGCTTGTTTCTGTCAGAATTGGGAGACTTAAAGATGACTGGCTATTGAAGAATAATGGGGTTAAAGGACTGGAGTGGGATTGCTAAAAGTGGGAGATTGAAAGACTAACAAAAAAAGTATGATTTGAGTAAATGGAAACATAGCATGGCTTGAAAGATCACTCTAACTTGGTATATCTGTAAGAATGAATCAAGGATTGAAATGTTCTCTGATGGAAGTTTTGGCAGCCAACTCCTGTTTGCCATCAGATGTAAGGTATTAAGTGTGAATAGATGCACATGGAGGTGGAATGAGGGGAGTAACAGGTTATGTATCCAGTGAGGTAGAGGAGTAGAGGAAACAATTGAACATCTAGTCTTGGAATGTAGTAAATATGAACACTAGCAAGAGATCTTTATGGGTGTGGTTCATGAGCAGTATGGAGAGAACCAGTGGAATGCAAGGTGTGTTGAAGAGAACTCTGGTATGAGATATCTTGTAGGGCTGGATGAGGAATGTAACATTACTGCTGTGGATGCAATACAATCTGAATAAGAGTGTGACTACCTGACAAGCATGAGGGGCTGTTGATGACAAGCTGGATTAGAGTGTGACTACCTGACAAGCATGAGGGGCTGTTTATGACAAGCTGGATTAGAGTGTGACTACCTGCCAAGCATGAGGGGCTGTTGATGACAAGCTGGATGAGAGTGACTACCTGCCAAGCATGAGGGGCTGTTTATGACAAGCTGGATGAGAGTGATTACCTGCCAAGCATGAGGAGCTGTTGATGACAAGCTGGATTAGAGTGACTACCTGCCAAGCATGAGAGCTGTTTATGACAAGCTGGATCTCCCAGTGATGCCCTCACTTGGCTGTTTTTTGCATTGAATGACTCAGGGTGGCCCTTGAGGAATCATTTAGACGACCCTGGCACACAGACAAAAAGTCGGGGATGCCACCCTGTTGTATGTGAGTGTTTTAGAGGGAATTAAAGGCTATAACGATGGCTTCAGCCCAAGCTGGCCCTCAAGACTAAGTCTAAGCACTTTTTGTGTGTTGTAGAATTAAATTCAGAACTTCAAAAAGTAGTTGTCTAAAACTTGGAAATTACCACAGTTTATTTCTATTACTAGACAGTTCCTGAGAAAATTAACGATTTAAAAGTGATGAAATTAAGGATTTTTTAATCCATAATTGTGTTATTAGTTTGATTAGATTTGACTAATTTGAAATCAATATTAAGACAAATGTATCATATTCAAGGTTTACGATGAATTATTGTGTATTAAGTAAATATTCTTCATGAATTTATCCAGAACTTCATTATGCATATTATCTATTGACTAGTAGACCCACACGTGAAAAAATTCACGTGCTTTTTGTTGAATTTTTCGTTGGATTTGCCAGTGGACGCGGGCTTTGCGAAGGAGTTTCCACATTGAAGGATGTGCCTTTGGTATCCACAATTCAATGCTTACAATACATGTATACCCTACCGAATTTTCTCCTATCTAAATCCTTAAGAGCATCACGGAGAAACGGACAAACCAAGCATGCTACAAATGGTGTGTTATTATATAGTGGGATAACATGGCCGAGACAGTACCCGTGGAAATTCTACGGTTTAAGAGTGAAAACATTAAGGATCTATGAAGCAAAATACATTTCTCAGTGTCACCCGTTGTACTATCAGAACTTCAACATTTTTCATGAATATTTACAGAACTTCCGTTCTGTATATTATCCATCCATAACATGGCTGTGTATGAGAAGAAGGCTAATAACGGGATAAAATGACGTATTTTATAGTAATCCGATGCCTTTGGTATCCACAATACAATGCTTATAATGCATGTACTCGTTTTCGTGTTCTGATTTCAATTGAATCATTTTTCTTCAATAGATTCGAAGAAATGGGACGGAAACACGCAGATGGAGAGATGGAGATGCACTGTGTATCATCTACATATACAGGGTGGCCCATAAGTAAGGTACGTTTGTAAAATTATTATAGCTATAAAACTAAAAATAGTAAAGAGATTTGGTTAATTCACAGTGAAAGAAGGAATTTCAAAGTTCAATATAAATTCATAAATGAAGCAATAGAATACGTTTAACTATAGAATACAGTATCTTTTAAATGACCTCCAGTATTAGTCAAACAATGGCGTGCTCTTTCAACGGTGCTGTTCATTACTTTCCTTAATGTCTCTGGTGAAATGTTGTTGATCTCTTGAATGATGTTTAGTTTCAGTTGCTGTAAAGTATCATGTATTTCAATGTAAACATTTTCCTTTAAGTATCTCCAGAGAAAGAAATCAGGAGCACTTAGATCTGGAAATCGGGGCGGTCACGGTATATCACCAAAACGAGAAATTATTGTTTGGAAAAATTGCTTTTAATATTTGCATTGTTTCTTTCGCTGTGTGCGCTATAGCTCCATCTTGTTGGAAAAAGGTAATCTCTGTGTTATTATCTCCAATTTCAGGTATCAAATATTCTTGAATCATCTGTCTATACAAGTTTCCATTAGCATTTTTGAAAAAGTATGGTCCAATGATCTTCGAAGATGTGATGCCACACCATACTGTTTCTTTAGTTGAGTGAAGTGGACGTTCATGAATTTCTTTTGGATTTTCTGAAGCCCAGAATGTGCAATTTTGCTTACTACCAAAACCATTGAGATAAAAATGTGCCTTATCAGTCATTTTTAAATTCGTTACGAAGTTTTCATTTTCTGTAAATGTAAGCTCCAGAAATCTAATCGCTTTTGGTAGTCCGTAGGATGGAGTTCTCTAGTTAATTGTACTTTATATGGATGATACTTAAAATCTTTTACCAAAATATGTTGTTGTGAGGTACGTGACATTCTCAGTTGAATTGAACGTCTCCTAGTTGACGTTTTGGGCGGATCAGCAACACTCGCTGCAACAAGCTGAATTGAAGCACCAGTTCGTATGGTCCGTGGCCTGCCACAACGTTGTCTGTCTGCTGTTGTCCCAGTTTCTCTAAATTTCAATACCAGTTTTTTATGCACTTCTTCGAAGGACTTTTTTCAATACCATCAATATTCCTGTAATTCCTCTGAACTCCAGTCACCGAACAATTACACCGGAAGTAAAGTTCCACTAGTTTTGCTCGTCGTTCTATTGCGTAGCGATTCATTTTGGAGGTGGATTATACGAATATGTTGTGCCTAGTGTACCCGTGCTATCAAAAATGATGGCAAATACTGTTGGAAAAATATTAAATAAAATTACCTATAAGAAAGCAATGCAATACATTTAGTTTTATATATATATTTACAAAGGACAAACGTTTTAATTGAGTATTTCTTTAATGCCAACATTCCTAGTGAAAAACGAATCATCTACCAAATTTCCTTGAACATCAGTTTCTTTAATTGCTACTTAAATGTTATTCTTATTTCTTATTCAACTTTGCTGCGCTCTCTGCCTCATATCTTCTCTCCTTTGACTTGATTCTGCCTCAGTTTCAGCAGCTATTCTTTCTTGTGCTGCTATTCTGTGATTCCTTCTACGAACATAACGCTGGTTATCATCCTCCTGTTCACGCTGGTCATCATCCTCCTGTTTACGCTGGTCATCATCCTCCTGTTCACGCTGGTCATCATCCTCCTGTTCACGCTGGTCATCATCCTCCTGTTCACGCTGGTCATCATCCTCCTGTTCTCGCTGGTCATCATCCTCCTGTTCACGCTGGTCATCATCCTCCTGTTCAGGCGCCTGCTTTAGTCTTGCTGCTGAGTGTATGGCCTCTAGTCGTTCTTGTGAACTACTTGCATACTGATCCCGCCTCAGTTGTCTTACAACAGCTTCTTGTTCTTGAGATAATCTTTCTCTCGCTCTTCTTTTTCGCTCTCGATTCAGTCTTTTTTTTCGTTCAAGTGAAGTTTCCATGTGTAAGCTTATTTCAAAGGTAACTTATTTTTCTTGTGACAGTAATACTTAGAATACAGTATTTTTGAGCCGCAATAGAAGTAGTTATAGTCATTCGTGTCATATTCTAGATACAGAAATTCAGCATTTGTATGATATGCATTTTGTATAATATGAATTATAATAATATGTGTATAGTATGAATTTGTATAATATGCAATACCCCGCCGAAGTCGGTATCCACGATACGGATTCCAGTATATAAGGCTCTGGATCTCTCTAATTTTTTTGAAAGTGACATCATAGTGCACTTGTACAGCAAAAATTAGTGTGACACGAAACATATAAATCTATACTATAATAAGAGCCCCGTCCGTGTGTTACACTCTTCTAATCGATAGCTTTGATAGCAACAAGGATAAAGCTTAAGAAATACAAGAAATCATTCTATTGCATTATTTTTCTGTGGTAATTCAATTCGCTTTCGCTTGCATTATGGTATCCAGAATACACAATCGGTTTATTTTTACAAATAGAAATTTTCTTTGGACCTTTTTCTGTTGAAATTCATTATGATGCTTTGATATTTTTAATTGATAATGCGAAAAGAAATGTTTTAAATTAATTTGACCAGCTACCACTTACCACTCAACCTGGCTACCACTTAGTATAAGGCCAAAGATTTTGGAAATTGATTTCGTGTCACGCTCTTAAGAATAGATTAGCACTGGCGGTCTTGGTTTCAGTTCACTGGTAAATTAATACACTCATTTTCGCTGTACAAGTGCACTATAATAAGTCACTTTCAAAAAATTAGAGAGATCCAGAGCCTTATATACTCGAGTCCGTATCGTGGATACAGAGTTCGGCGGAATATTGCTCTAAGTGTATTACTGTCTAAGTGTTTGTTACTGTCACAAGAAAAATAAGTTACCTTTGAAATACGCTTAGGCATGGAAACTCCACTCGAACGAAAAAAAGACTGAATCGAGGGTGAAAAGAAGAGCGAGAGAAAGATTATCTCAAGAAAGATTTATAAATATATTTTGCCATCATTTTTGATGGCACGGGTACACTGCCGCGAAAAATTGAGACACACCGAAATGCATGCTAGGATAATAACCGTGAGTGGACGCTCTCTTTTAATTGATAATGCGAAAAGAAATGTTTTAAATTAGTTTTACCAGTAACCTGGCTACCACTTAGTATAAGGCCTAAGATTTTGGAAATTGAGTTATTGTTTTCGGAATTGTGATTTTCTTGAAAAGCTTCAAAGAGATAATAGAGGATATTTCACAATAAAATTCCGGCAAAAAAATCCAACATGGATAGAAACGTGTCCAACCGTAAGAGAGAAGCAGCAAGACTTCGACAGCAAGAAAGACGTTGTTCGTCCGATAGAAAACTGATTCTCTTCCCAAGCCCAAAACTGATTCGTTTGGCAACAAATTATTAACGGGCATTGCACTAGTAAATAAATAATTATATAAACACACGACGGTCATTTTCAGTATTAGATTGTCGGTAGACTTGATACGCTGGTAGAAAACTTTGAAATCTCCTCATTCATTCTGAATTAACCAAATATCTTTAAAAATTGTAGTTGTATAGCTATAATAGTTTTAAAAAGGTACTGTACTTATACGCCACCCTGTATAATCGACTATGTATCTCCATCTTTCTGTATGCGTGTGTCCGTGCCATTACTTGCTATCTATTACTGAAGAAAAATTATTGAACTGAAATCAGAACGGGTATGCATGTATTACAAGCATTGTATTGTGGATACCAAAGGCACTGGATCACTATAAAACACGCCATTTGTTCCCTTATTAACTTTCTTCTCTTACACGGCCATGTTATCGTTAGGTAAGATACAAAATGAAAGTTCTGTATATGTACAAGAAAAATATTCTGATTCTGATGGTATTACGGGTAAAACTGAAACATGTATTTATTTCATAGATCCTTAATTTCCTTACTTCTGAATTAAGGAATTTTAACGGGTACCATCTGGGCCACGTTATTGTTAGATAAGATGCACAATGCAAGTCCTGTATATAGGTATTAATGAAAAGTATTCATTTAAAACACAATAATTCGTCGTAAATCTTCAATGCATTTATCTTTATAATACTTTCAAATTAGTCAAATCTAAATCGTGGAATTTTCGCGGGATCTGGCTAGTATAAGTAGAATGAATGCAGCTCTAGTGTACACGGAGATCCTTTTTTACGATTGCAGTTACCATCATTTACATTGTAGTAACCTTGATTACCATTGTAGTAACCTTGATTACCATGTAATTACCTTCATTACTATTGTAGTAACCTTGATTACCATGTAATTACCTTCATTACCACTGTAGTAAGCTGGATTACCATGTAATTACCTTGATTACCACTGTAGTAAGCTGGATTACCATTGCAGGTGACTGGCTGCAACACATGCGGCCTCTGCACGGTGATGTCCATCATCTCTGTCATGACTGCCACGAGACTGCCAGACTGTCACGAGACTGCCAGACTGTCACGAGACTGCCAGACTGTCACGAGACTGCCAGGCTGTCACGAGACTGCCAGACTGTCACGAGACTGCCAGGCTGTCACGAGACTGCCAGGCTGTCACGAGACNTGCCAGGCTGCCACGAGACTGTCAGGCTGTCACGAGACTGCCAGGCTGACCTCCGTGAGGACTTCCTCCAACACGACGTAGTGCTGACAGTGGAAGGCAGACACAAGGGGGCGGGACACTTGCAGGACGGAGTCAGTCTTCCATCATTCCTGCCAACAGGATCTCTGTATCTCAGGTAATGTACGTACATCTAGTTGCTATCTCTTTTTTGGCTTTATTTGTGCATTGCAATTCTCAATTAACTGAATAGTATTCTAAATTCTCATATTATGATCACTACTTTATCATTAGTAAAAGCCTGGGGTTATTTAATTCTTTACTAGTTTTGTTCTTGAATTTTGAAAGTGAACTAGTTTTGCTTTAATAGAATTAATAAGGTTATTGGTAGATGGAAAGAAGTCCTAGATAATAGTGGTCACTGCACTGATGAGAAAATTGCTATAAAATGTGATATTTACTATCCAGTTTTCTTAATTTAGAACTCAGACAGAAGTTATAGGGTGGCTTGATGTACAGGGCTGGCAGTAAAAACATGAGTTCTGACTCAATGTTAATAACTCGCTAATTTATTACTAGATTTTAATGAAGATTGTCTTATTTTACGCGTTACTTTGTTTTCTATCACACACGGCAAGTGTTTTATGATCAACTTCATTACTTCATCAAAATTAGCCAATTTATGTATAGAAAAATTTATTCATTATCGACTTATGAACATTAAAATTAGAGTTCGGGTTTTTGTGTCCCACGCTGTGAATACAAATACATTTTGATGTAAATATTTTAATAATTGCCATGCATGCTTCATGAGATATTACTGTTAGGGCATTTCTTAGCTTACTTTCCAATGCCTCATCACAAAGTTTTAAAGAGAATTATTTATGTGTACACAATAAACAACTCGGTTGTGTCAAACAATTCAACATTTTTTCATTGAAAATTCGTGCACTAAACAAATGCACATGAATATAATTCTTTGATTCATGTTAATGCAGCTGCTTGCAGTGTGACTTTATTGAGGGCGAGTGATGGCGGGGGAATGTGATGAAATTAAAAATATTTTCAATTATATAACTCATGAATATTTCCCCATGAAATGCAATATTGTTTTTGTATTTTTGTTTAATGATTTAGAATTGAGTAAGGTTAGTAAATGCAGTATGTTTGCATTCATCATGAAAAGCACAGCAGAACACGCTGATGAGCTTACACCGCTAGGGAAACATGAGTTATACAGGGTGTCTCAAAAAAATGTACTCACCCTTTAACCGTTACTAACATGCTGTCTTCTTTGTGTTGCAGGTGTGAGGTTCGAACCTTTGCGAACATGATTCTTTAATCACATTTAAACATGTTCGCAAAGGTTCGAACCTCACACCTGCAACACAAAGAAGACAGCATGTTAGCAACTGTTAAAGGGTGAGTACATTTTTTTGAGACACCCTGTATAATTGAAAATATTTTCTTCACATTCCCTCGCTTTCATTCGCCCTCACTAAAGCAGCGCTGCAAGCCGCTGCACTCGCATGAACTAAATAATTATATTCATGTAGTTTTGTTTAGTGCACTAAGTTTTAATGACAAAATGTTGCATTGTAACGTTTTTTTCATGACCAGAACAATTTATCACATGTTATGTTATTGATTGAAATTGAGGGAACGTTTACGAATGCAGTATTTTCTTGTAGATCACTGAACACTAATTAGTTCATGCGTAAGTTGTCTGCAGTCATTTCTTGTGACTCGAACAACTCTGTTTGTGTGTAAATTGTTCTGTTGTCGTACCTAAAAATCATCATTTATATGTACTGATATTTTCATTTAAAATGATGATAATCTTTTTGTGATCACATTTTCTAATTCAGAGCAAATTAACTGAAAATGTGAGAAATGAATATTGAAAAAAAAATGTTTGTAATATTTTGGCCAAAATTACATCGTTTTTAGCTCATAATTTTGTCA
>VCRD01009521.1:4204-14475 GCA_006783055.1 Trinorchestia longiramus
GGGAGCTGACATTCCGGCTCTAGACCCCAGGGACCGACGGACTCGAGCGTGGGGGTGCTGAGATTAACCGTTCTCTGCAGTTATTTATGTTCTGGCTCTTGCAGACCTCAATTAAACGTCACCTTAATTGTTTGAAGAGACGCCAGTCTTATTGGAGGGACGGCTTAAAACCCTAACCATTTTTTTTTGTTGATGGTCAAGTCGTCAAAATTCGATAATTAAATCACTTAAATACAAAAATATTTAATTGCTACTTAAGTTGAAGTAAATAAATGAGATTAAAAAACCTTGACTTTTACTCATGAAGTGTCGTGAACCTTTGTGGCGTGCAAAATTTGCGACAATTCTTTTGCTGACCCAAGATTGTACATTATGTTGAATGATGGTTAATTTGCTGCGAATCATTTTTCTGATGATGTGTGATTGGTTTTATGATTGTCGTGGTTGTTGTGTGATATCTTGGAAGTGTAATAAACTGTTCATGAGGTATTATGTTGATCTTGGTGTGCAAAAACACAGCCCTCCTTCTCCTCAAAATTTCCACCACCGGTTGGTGATCCAAGTCCTGTGTGAAGAGTTTCAGTACTTTGTCATTGTCCTGGTCTTTGTCTAATTCGTTGGCAAACCAGTCTTTTGTAAGATTGTCAGGAATGGGCGATCTGTCCTCGTAGTTCCTATAAAGTTTTACGTATGTCGAATATTTATTGTCCATTAGTAATTTAGAGTCTTTTATTCCGTCACTTATCCGTCTTTTTTGTCTTATTTCAGTGTATGTAGCTGTGTCTGTCTAGTCCATTGCTGTGTCTATCGTTTGCTCTATTGTGTGTTCTTCTTGTGGAGCTGTTTGTGTCGTTTGGGGTTGTTGCGAGTTTGTCTTGTCGTAATAAAAGTTGAAGATAGCGTTGAGCCTCTGTCCGGGAATGTAGTGTCAATATTGAAGTTTAGTTTTAATGATTGTGTGAGTATGTCGCCGAATTTTTTTGTTTTGTCTAATGCTGCTATGTGTGCTTCCATTATGAGGGCCGTGAGTTTGATGAGTGTTTGGTTTGTTAATGTTAATGTGTCCTGTGGTGGGTTTGTTTGTTGTATGGCGTGTTTTGCTATTTCGGCGTAAGTACTATGGGTCTGTTCTTGTTTCTGTCGTTATTTGGTTTCTTCTTTTTGTCGTATTATGTTTTCCTGTATGGGCAATTGATAGCAAGTGTTCTGTGTGGACCCTGGTAGTTGAGGCATTGTTTTAGTAAGTTGGTGCAGTGTTGGTATGTGTGTTCCTTGGATGAGCATTCAGAACAATGTTGGGTTGGTGATGTGCATTGATGTGTAGCATGTTCTTCAAATTTGTAAGATTTATAATAGATTAATATGTGCGTGTATTTTTCCTGTTCGCATTGTTGGGGGGTAATTTTGGTATGAAACATGTAAAACCCGTCTCTCAGCAGTCGTTGTGTCCGTTGACACCAGTTTTAATAAGTGGGTATAGTTTTTTATTTTTGTTACTTCAGTCACCGTTAGCCAGTCATTCTGAATTTTAATTTCATTTTTATTTCTTCAGCTGGTTTCAGTCCAATGTCAGCGTCTATTTGTCGTATAAATACCGTTCGCTTTGCTCGTAAGTCTGTGGGAATAATGGGAGTTGGGTTAATTTTTTCAAATGCAGTGGTAGCTTTTTTAGAGGTCAATTTATCGATAGAGGTAACGTCGTCCGTCACAGCGTAGTATCCGGTCCTTGTCGTTGTCAGTCTTATTAATGGTGCATTCAATTCACGGAAAGTTATTTCAAAAATTTTTTGTTTATCAGTGGGTTTGGCCAGATCGATGGTTTTTAACCCTTTAGCGACTAAAAGGACAATTCGCTCGTCTTTTACGGTCTTTGGGTGAATTGTTCTAATAATTAAACAGTGGGCAATATGAGGTTGCTACTAGGTTTGAACGCAGCGACACGTTACAGCGTCGTTCTTTTGGCTGCCTGGCTCTCAGCGTGTTTCATTGCATCAGTGTACAGACGGTCTTTGTGAGCTCAGACGTAGAAACAAGAAAAACAAATTGGTCGCTAAAAGGTTAATTGCACTCTGTAAGTGGGTGCTTTTGCAGGACGGGAGGGGGTAGCAGGAGTTGAAGAAAGGGGTGGGGGTATCAAGGTGGTGAGAGGTTTTGGGTTAGGTGCATTAGAGTTAGGTTGAGAGATGCTGTTGCAGGAGAGGAAGTACGGGCTTTGGAAGAGGATTGGGATTGAGGAAGAAGAGGGGCCCTGGACGGCCGGCTCGATGAGCTAGTATGCCCAGAAGCGGCCCTCCTTCTCCGGTCAGGGGGAGGCGGCATAATTACGTCCCTCTATCAGTCACCAGTAACAAAAATGGCCACCCTATTTACGCAATAAAATAAATCAAGAATTATAAAGAAGCAGTAAATGAAAAATAGGCTCACGTGTGCCTGAGAGCAAGTGCTCCTGGGCTGAAGGCACCGACAATGGCTCTTTTCTGTGAGCTGCTTGATCACAAGAAAAAATAAACTGTTCGAAACAAACACAAAAGAAAAAGCACTGTTCAAACAAAAACTGCACAAAAGTACGCTTCCGCGGAGTAGAGCACGACCAGTATACACCACAGTAGTCACGAGGGACCTCTCGCTAGACGGTCCTTTAGTGAATCACTACATATGAACCCAGCACAGCTAGGCAAGCTATCACCGACCAATCGGAGGACAAGACAGAAGAAATGAATCCTAAGCGAGGCTAGCTGTCATTAACCAATGACCGATCACGCTCAGGCAGAACTGCCCAGCCAACCCTACATATTGAGGCGACAGTACTCGGCGACACACAAAATAATTTTTCTCACCTTGACCACTGCACTGTACAGACGTACTTGCTCGATATCTCACCGTGAAGACAAAAGAAGGAATATTCCTCAAACTTACCGAAGTCGGAAGAAGAACACACAGGCACTACTGGACATTGGAAAAAGATACTCAAAGTCAAAGATATTCAAAGTCCATGTCGTGTCCCGTGCTAACCCACGTCCTTATCTGTACTCGTAACTCTACGATACGTAGAGATCCGCGATAACCGGACCAACGCACTGAAACGCAGCACCAAGAACGGAAGGGTGAGTCAATTGCCAGTCTACTTTTCCTTTCTTTTTCTACCTCTACTCCCTTTTCTTACTTTAGAACGTTGCTGAGAAATAGTAGCGCCTGGTGTACTGAAAGGCTCCAGACCGTATGGGAAAACCCCCATTTCAGTAGGAGGGAGAGTGATTACAAGTAGTGCACCAGCTGCTTTTCAGAGAAGACAACGCTCTCTATCAGACACAGAACTTAACACACCAACATGTCTTCCCGCGAGGGAGGGCAAGGGACAGGGGACGCTGGCCACACCGCTAGAAGCATTCTCCCCACTCCTGTCAACACTAGACCCCCACATCTCTACGTAGCAGAACTCCTACCCCGCCGCATCAATGCAACACTACACCAAAACACCAAACAACACTCTAACAACCACTCAACTAACAACCACAACACGAGACCCACGTACAACCATTTCAAAAACACTACATTTAGGATCCAACTACGGAAAATTAATCCAGACATAACAACAGAGAGACAAAAAATAATCGCAAAAACATTCAAAGTCCTTGACGTACCATTAACAAAACTTTCAGAAAACAACTCAGGCTACTACGCCATAACTGACGAAGCAGCCGCTGTCGACAAGTTAACCTCACTCAAAGCAACCGAACTTTTCAAACAAATAAACATCAAACCAATCATTTCACCTGACCTACAAGCCAAAAGAACCATATTCATGCGCCAACTTGACAGCTCAATTGGGAAGCTAACATCGGAAGAAATCACCAGAGAGATCAAGACACAACAACTATGGGCAAAAATACTAGAAGTAACCAAAATTAAAAACTACACCCACGTGATATAAATCACCTTCTCGGAGATATCCATAAGACAAAAAATCCTCGAAAACGGCCAACTGATGTTCAATACCAAAATCCCACCCTCACAGATAGAACTCGAGAAATGCACTCACATCCAGATATGCTACAAGTGTTACAAATTTGAAGATCACGCCACCTACCAATGTACCTCCACAACACCCAGCTGCTCCGAATGTGCATCACACCAACACACACACCAACAATGCAACTCACCCACAAAAATATGCCTAAATTGCAACCAACAACACCACACTCTCGCAGCAACCTGCCCCTACAGGAAACAGGTTATACACCAAAAAACGAAAACCAAAAAAAACGAGACGGAGAAAATAACTGCACATACCTAGACATAGCAAAAACTGCCACCCAATAAACGAACCAACCAACACCTGCTCTCACGCTCTCAAGCAACACTCACATCAAACTCGTTGCCCTGGTAATCGAAGCATACGTCGCTAGCCTGGCCAAAACAGAAAGCTGCGGAACAATCCTATCAAAATCCCTGAAAAGGAACTTCAATATAGATACCTCATTCCCCAACAGGGATTCCCAAAATATATTCAATCTCTTCATCAACCCCACCCATAACCCCGAACCTGCACCCCTTGCTACCCCTAATACAAACAATGGAACAATCTCCACGCACCACGACATGGAATCGGAATCGGAACAATCATCAACCGAAACGAACGACACGCAGGACCAAAACTCTGACAGCACCAAACCTGAACAACCATGGGAAACACCCACAAAGAAAAAACTACAAAGAAAAGGAAGAAAACCTACTACTCTCCCGATAAACACCCCTCCCCTGACACCTGCAAACTCGAAACCACACTTGTCAAAAGCGCAACATTACAGCCTCCGATCCTAACTCACCCCATTAACGAGTGGATCATTACTGAACTTTCAAAAAACGACCCGAAAATCAAGGTCGAAATAGAAAAAGGAGACCCCAACGAAGTTTGGTAACAGATCTCTGTGAATAAAATACATCTAAATCAACTCCCATTCTATGCAATTCCAGAAGAATATTTTGATGAAATCCCGCACTCGCCTAAAAACCTGTCACACAAAAGACAAAAACACACAACATAATAGACACACATAGTTACATAAAATACCTCACCATCATCCAACATAACGTTCAAAAGTGGAAAACAAAAAATAGCACTACGCAACATCTACCGACAATACGACCCACACATAATACTACTCAACGCTCACTGCCTACGAGATAACACCCCCATCGAAATATAGAACTATAACACACACGCTGAAAACAAAGCTAATGAACAACACGCAGGCACTGCCATAGCAATCAGAAAAGACATCCCATTTAAGCTACACGACAATTTCCACTCAGTCATGCTAGGAGTCACAGTCGACACTCCGCAAGGCCCCATCACCATAGGCACAACCTACATCCCACCACGCACCAACTACATCGACATGCACACACTACTAAAACAGAAAAATCCTGCTTACCTACTAGCAGATATGAACGCACAGCACCCTACACTTGGATACAACTACACAAACATGAAAGGAAAGCAAATACACTCACTCATAAATAAAAATAAATGTATACACGTCGGACCAAACTTTCCCACCTTGCTCACTCATAACTCTACCACCTGCCCCAAGATAGTCCTGACAAATACCCAAACATTCCACAACATAAGACTACAGCCAGGCCCGCTTACCCCATCAGACCCCACCCACATAATAGCAACCATCACTGTAAACCCCATCCAAATCCCCATCCACCCACGCCCATCCTTCCACAACGCAGTCTGGACACAATACAAACACCTCCTCACCACACGCACGATATCACAAGACCCCCAACCGACTTTGGAAGAGATCGATAACCACCTGTCTAACTGGGAAAGTCACATTACCGAAGCTTCCAACCAAGCAATTCCAACCATCACTCACAGAACAATCCCGGGAATCAAACCAACACAAGAAACACTCCTGCTCAAACAAGATACCATCACATCTGCAACCACCTCAGGAGACACGGACACTCTCCTTACTTGTACCACGAACTCGTAAACCTCAGACACCAAATAAAACAGACGTACGAACGCATTTACAGTGCAACATGGAACAACACAATCACAAACATGAGAATAAGCGATAACCCAAAACAATTTTGGTTCCATTAAGCCAGTGGTTCCCAAACTTTTTGTGATCAAGTACCACTTGGAGGTCCCGTACAGTCGCCGCGTACCACCCGGTTTCACAGAAACTAAATTCCATCAGATATCACTTTATTTCTATAATTGTACAAGTAGAACACGCAAATCAACTAAGATTTGCTAACTACAAATCGTTGCCAGATTACCCTATGTTAGGCAGCAAACATTTTGGGAAGTAAAATATAACAAAAAAAATTGTTCATGACCCCAAAAGTGTTCGCGTACCACAGATTGGGAACCACTGCATTAAGCGCATGTCAAGCAACAACACTAAACAAAACACACTTTAGATCAAACTCAACGGCACTTACTACCACACCCCGAGTGACAAAGAACCCCTATTCAGAACACACTGGTCAAACATCTACTCAGGCGTCGACGACCCCGACAACAAATTTGACGAAAACCACATTCATGACGTTGAAACACAGATGACGAACATCACACCACGTTTAACACCACACGAGACGGGAGACATTACCCACCTAAATACCCCCCAATTTCTAGCCATCGTACTCCAAGAACTCCAACAAGCACTACGAACATTTTTGCAAAAAACTCCAGGACATAATAAAATCACGACACACCACCTGAAACAACTCCCTCCCAACATGCTCCAGTACCTACTATACATATTCAACAACACAATCTGTGCGGAATATTTCTTATCAAATTAAAACACGCCATCATGATTTTCCTTCCTAAGCCGTCCACCTCACAACACGAGATAAAAAACTGCCGCCCAATATCACTACTCGACATCCACGGAAAACTCCTAGACAAAATCCTCACCTACAGACTCATAGACCATCTCACTATACGCAACATATACAACAAAAGACAACACGGCTTCCGACACGGAAGAGGAACACACAATGCTTTTGCCACTGTACATGAGACGCTGCACATCCACCTAAACCAACGGAATAAAATAGATGTCATCCTACGAGATGTATCCAAAGCATTCGACAAAGTCTGGCACACAGGCTTAAAATTCAAATTATCGCAACTAAACATTGATCCACTGTTCACAAAAATTCTTACAAACTTCCTTTCAGATTACACCGCTGCAATCAGGATCGCAAACCACACAGGACAACCCTTCCCAATAAAATCAGGGGTACCACAAGGGGCAGTTATCTCCCCAGCACTGTACAATTTTTATACACACGACCTCCCTTCGCCCACACCAAACACCGATTATATTGCATTCGCTGATGACATAACACAAATCACATTCAGCTCCTATGAATGAAATGGAAATGGAAGAAAAGAAATGGAAGATTCAAACAAACGCAAACAAATTCAAACTTATAGCCATCAGCCACCACAAGAAACACCAAGTGCACGTATACGGCATCCCCCCATCCCGTACGATAAATCAGGTAAAGTTTTAGGTCTCAACCTCAGCAGCCAGGGATACACCTCACACATCACACAGAGGAAAGCAATAGCACAAAACAATCTCTCTCGTCTATACTGTTTCAAACACATGCACCCGGAAACAAAATGGAAGCTTTACCTAGCCTACGTACGATCAGCCCTCATCTACCCAGTCATCTCACTCCACACATTATCGCCATCCTCCATCTCAAAACTACAACGTGTACAAAACAAAGTAACACGATTCATCACATACGTAGAATGGCACGATTTCAACACATCAGCCCAATTGCACCACCAAACTAAACTAGCCCCCATCAACACTCTCTTACACGAACACGCAAAGAGAATATGGACCAACACTGAAAACATGCACCCATAACTATACCTACACCTCACATTCCCACAAGAAACTAGACAAATACCACTCAGAGCTTTCCCAAGCTTGAAAACAAAAATACTCGGCCCCCTCCAATACCCGAATACACATGATACCCCACACCGCCGCACCTAGCATCAATACCTCTCTAAGGTATCAAAACAAAACAAACGTCAACTAGACGTAAGTGTCATGAGATTTATGATATTCATGTATCGGGGCGATGTGTAAAGTGTATGTACCGACAGCTACGTTAGAGGTATGGGACTACAGGACGTAGTCGGTACAGCTGCGTAAGCAAACACTTAACGGCAAGCAAGGCTCGAGTAATATGCTGAGCTCCACAAGACTTTGACTCATAGACACAACACGTGAATTTTAGAATACCATGTATTAAATTTCCTGTGTGTATCATTACCCTCATCTTGCCATTGAAAAGAAGTACTGGGAATATCTTATAACATCTCATGTATTCAGAGGATTAGAGTCCCTCTAGTACGATTACGTGGGTATGTTGTTGCAATTAATTAATTGTGCTAAAAATTACACGTATCGCCACACCATAACAACTCTAAAGCCCTAAGACAGTAAAACGTTTCCCAATATGTACTTTTTTGATGGCAAATGAGAGGAAAATTGTGTCTCCTATGTTTCTTGGAAGTTTTTTTCTTCCAAGGAGCAGCATTTTTGTTCGTTTCTAGGAAGTTTTTTTTCACTTCCAGGAAAATGTGGAGCAATATTGTGCATGCATTTGAATTTACGTTCATTATTTGACAAATTGGGGGTAACACATAATTATATTTCCTGATTTCGTGTTGAAGGTATCTATGTGTTATGTAAGTCCATCAGATTTAAATTTTGCGTATACATAGAGTACAAATCTCAGCATTTCGAAAAATTACGTGTGGGTTCATCATTAAATTCATGTGAGAGGATAAAAGCCCACCATAATGTTAAAGCCCTTGGAGTTATGGGAGAACAAATTTCAACATATTCTACAAATTTTATTGATGTTTCTCTGATAAATGCGAGAGGAGTTAATCATGGTTAAAAGAATTATTTTGCTTCATTGTTAAGTGAAAGGGGAATTAATCGTGGTTGACATTTTTTTGCTTCAGTGATCAGTGATAGGGGAATTAGAATTTGAATCCATTTCATTTGTGTTGAATTTCGAAGTCGATTGAAAAGGGCAGGAGGGTATTGTAGATTAGAGGAAGTAATGTTCCATTTTATCATAATTACTGGTAAGACAGAAAGGGACAAGATTGCACTAGGCTGTGAAGAAATATCTTTGCCGTTAGAATAATTATTTGTGAGGGTCAAGCAAAATGTGGTAAGAAATTTTCTCAGTTGTGCATTCTTCCAGATAATTTCCACAAATTGAAGGTGATCGAGATTCCGAAATGATTGAATGTGTTAATCACATGGAGTAAAATGCTTGAGTCCTTTAATTTACTAAGGTTATGAGGGTTTCACTCAATAGCAACGCATTTGTGACAACATCATAAGGATTTTGAATTTAACAGTGATAGAATTCCGTGTTCATGTGAACACGAGTAGCGAGATGATTAATGCTTCGGCAATGATTTTGAAATAGAGTTCGATGTAATTACAACAGAATTATAAGCATTGGTGAAGGTGGATGCACGGAAACTAGAAATTTTCTACATGTGATAAAACGTGAATATGTTCAACGTGTCAACTACATGAGGCAGGTAAATCAGAATGTCAACCCAGGATGTATTGAGTACGTAAGGAGTGCTACGATCGAGAGGCACGGCGAAGTCACTAACAACAGGTGTTAGTTTACGTGTAATGCTTAATTATTTTTTACTTGTAGACAGGTATATTCTTTATGTATTTGGTTCTTTAGAAGTGAATGGAGAATTGAGTGATATTATTTTAAAATATAGTGTTTGTTCGTTTACCCATTATCGCATTTAGTAATGTCGTGATTTTGTGATTAATTATTCAACGCCGTCAATGCAGAGAATTATTTCATCAATTGAAAATAGGCAGAATTAAACATGTATTAGACAGGTATAAGGACAGTGGGGTAGTCTGTGAGAATGTTTATATTGTGTGTTGATTATACGAGTCTTGAGATAACTAGACTTAGCAGAAATGCAAAAGTTCCTTATCGTTTACTTGCTGATCAGTTGAAGATTATGAGGAGAAAATTTTCGATTTGAGATGAACTTCATTTAGCATTTTGCACAAATGTCTTTCATTACATCAGATCTACTGTAATTTCGTAGTGAGTTTGAGTGGCCGCTTTGACTCGGCATTGCTGTGTATGTAACGGATACCCCAAACCACACTGACCCGCCTGCAAAAGTAAATATTGAAGGACAA
>VCRD01009526.1:0-14461 GCA_006783055.1 Trinorchestia longiramus
CCCACCACCCCGCATCAAGACAACCCTCCCACCACCCCGCATCAAGACCCCACCCTGCACGTAAGACCCCTACAGACCAATACACACACCGCAATTCACCGGACACTTCTCGACAATCATGGCGCTGAAAAAGCACTAGTATTTTTGTGGCATAGAAATAATTAAGTATGCAAATGGCGCATTTTGATGTCGCTTAACGAGACAAAAGAGACATTTATCTGTTCGAAAATCCCTTAAAAACGCTGCGTACCCTCAGCTCATTTCCATACACGAGGGGAGACATCAGCCATCGCATTACTGGCCGTTCTCCAGAGCTGACGAGGAACAGGAATTTTGATTGCGCTCTGCGCAGCTCAACATTTTCATTAGATTATTCAAAGCACAGTTCCGTTTTTTCTAGGTAATTGTTTTTGCATAGAAATATTTTGAGAACGGTCTTTGTTAGGTAGGGAATAATTTGTCGCGGGTTTTTCATCTTCAAAAGGGATCACGAACGGAATACAGATTTTTCGTTTTTTGTAGGTAATTGTTTTTGCATAGAAATATTTTGAGAACGTTCGTCTTTAGGTAGGGGATAATTCTTTGCGGGTTTTTCATCTTCAAAAGAGATGACGAACGGAATACAGATTTTGCGTTTCAGCCACACTCTTTAATACTGCTAGTTAGTTTTCTAACGTCGTTTAGCTGTTTTTTTTCTTGCAGTCGAGGATTTTACTGTGAAGTGTTGCAGATTTCTGCTCCTGTACACACACATTTGTACGAATGACATGAACTCCATAGAAATGTGATATATGTATGTATCAGGTTGTCCAGAAAGCTCGTGCCGATTTTTAGTAGTTCATCTTTCGACTTAATTTAGAACATATTTGACTTCAGAGAATAGGATTTGACTACACCTTCCATTTAGAGAACAGTTTAAACTATCTTTTCACGGAAGAAGGTTTACGATCCTATAACTTGTGTTAATTCTGTAATCCTTTAAAATGGAGGATAAAAAGATTAATTTTCGGCACTTAATGCTTTTCTTTTTTCATAAAGGGAAAATGCCTCACAAGCAACCAAAGAATTATGTGCAGTTTAAGGTAATGATTCTGTATCCGAAAGAACTCTACAGAAGTGGTTCGCGAAGTTTCGAGCTGGAGATTGTAGCCTTATTGATAAAGAACGATCAGGCAGACGATCCACCACAGATGACGACCAAATCAAGTCATTAATTGAGAATAACCCATATTCCACAACCCAAGAATTGGCAAAAAGCCTCAACCTATCGAAATCCGCAGTTCATGAGAACCTGGTCAAGCTTGGGTTCACAAATCGCTACGATGTTTTAGTGCCAATGAGTTGAGTGAAAGGAATCTTTTGGATCGCGTTTTCATCTGTGATCTGCTTAATAAACGAAATGAAACTGTGCCCTTTTTTTGAAGCAAATTGTGACCGGGGATGAGAAATGAATTATCTACCGAAATGTTCAGAGAATGCGATCCTGGAGTAAGCGACATGAGCCACCCTTAGCCATCCCATAAGCGGATCCTCACCCTAAAAAAATTATGCTTTGTATCTGGTGGGATTGGAAGGGAATTATGTACTATGAACTTCTCCCAAGTAACCAAACAATTCTGAAAAATACTGCTCACAACTGGATAAGTTAAAAGCAGCAATTCAAGAAAAACGTCCAGAATTGGCCAACAGGAATGGTGTTGTATTTCAACATGTTAATGCAAGACCACACGCTTCTTTGCGAACCAGATAAAAATTGCTGCAATTCGGCTGGGATGTGTTAGCTCATCCTCCATATTCACCAGATATTGCCCCTTTAGATTTCCACATATTCAAGTCTTTGCAGAATAGTTTTAATAGTAAAAATTTCAATTCTTTGGATGACATAAAACGATACCTTGATGAATTCTTTGCCATAAAAACACCTCAATTCTGGAATTCTGGGAAGAAGGTATTTTCAAGTTAGAGGATAGATGGAGACGTATTGTGCAACAAAATGGTTCATATTTGGTTGATTAAAAATGTAATAACAAATATTTATTGACATTTTTTTTTCCCTTAAAAATCGACACGAACTTTCCGGACATCCCAATATATCCATAGTAAGCGTGTATAATATCATGTATAAGCACTTAAATTCTATTTCTCTTCATAAGTAACAACAGTATTAAAAGCAGTTTTTTCGCGCCTTGTGATTTATAAAAGAAGAGAAATGTTATGTGATTCATTCCCTACTAACTTCATTGAACATTAATAATTTTCAATGCACTCTGTACACATGCGACACAAAACAAGCACCGCAATTCGTCGTTTTAACGAAGTTTTCAGATGATATTCAAAAAAATTATAATTAAAAACAATTTCATCAGTCATTAATGAGCTCACTTTGCTAAACAGAACTAATTTTATAATATGCCATCGATATCTTTGACGTTAAGAAGTTCACACAACTTTTATTTTGAGAATTTGCTGCTTCCTTTTAAAACGGAAACAAAATTTTCAGACTTTCAGGTATTGAAATATGGATTTACTGGTAACGTAGCGGTAGTGATCCACTGCCCCCACACGACTGTGATCAGCCACGGGTAAACCGCTGCAGAATGACATCTATTTAATGCATATTAAATTCTTGACTGGGCGAAGACATTGCTATATGAATGAAAGCTGTTAATTATTTGCCAACAAAAGTACTGAGTAAAATCCGATTACATCACCAGCTTGGTCGACTGGTGAGCAAATCTGCTTGCGAGCGAAAAGATCCGGGTTCGAATCCCGCTGCCGACATGGTTGACGCGGCTAGAAATACGGCATGGGACTTGGGTAAACAACCGAATAATTATCGAAGTAATTATCCGACCCAAGAATGGGCCAGAAGGTTCGTTCCTATAGCCTCATTCTATTCTATTCTATTCTTATTTTATAGCAGGTTTCGTGATGTTCTTCCTCTTTGTATCACTAGAAAACATTCCAGTTTCATTAATTTAACTGATCCAAATGCTCCCTGTCTTGGAATCATAAGAGGCCGTTCCAGTTGAATCCAAAGTCAATTTGGTCAAAAATTTTCTGAAACAACGTAGTCTGCATGATGCCTCTGGTCCATCAATCAAAGAAAATTACCTTAAACGTTCCTTCATATGTATGTTCAGACAATCAATGAAAATAAGCATGGAAATAAATTAAAGCATATCATGATTCTTTCTGTCAATTATTTTCATTTATCTTCCTGGCTATATGTTTTCAAGATGTGCATATGTGGAGCCTTTTTCATCTTTTCAGATAGTCTGATAACAACGAGCCAAAAGATATACAACGTGTTGAATTCAAAAAAGACCCAACTTTGAAGAATGCTAGGAATAGCCGACAAAAATTTAAACCAGGACCAATTTTTTTTAAATCCCTCAAAATACGGTATCAGCACAGCCTTCATTTAGTACAATTTTATGTCAGAGTTGAAGCTTTTTATGAAAAGATTCACACTGCATTCGGACAAGTACAAACGACATACATTCCAGCATCCATCCATCATTGAGCACTTGTATCATCACACAGTTCACGCCTCTGTGTATAGATTCCACCATCACCAGCGTTGTGTGATCCAACGCCTTTCTCTGGTCAGCCCTGCACAGAAGATTGATGAGCGGGATCATGGCTAGTGAGCGATGTAGTGTTCACTAAATCACACGGGCTCTGATTGCAGCATTTTAGGGTAATTCTGTGCAGTGTGGCAAACGAAGCTGCTTCATGTGAGCCATGATGACGTGCATTCATTCACTCAATGACGGTCATGATGCAGATAGATCACTTCATCTGCAAAATCTCGCTATGATGACTCCAAAAAAGTGACCGTGGCTGGTGTAATCGGGCGAAAACCTTGATAAAGGAGAGGGGGTCTACACTATGTTGAAGTTACCTTCCTTTTTGAGAAGAAGAGGCACTTTTCAATCGATCATTTTTATTTCGTTGAACTTTTGAGTCAATTTTCACCAGAAATATACGAAATCCCACTTTAGTATTATGCAATAGTATTTTACTAATAATATCATGCTCAATGTTTCTATTTAAAAATCAATGTTCTAGAACGTATAATAAATTGTAATCATAAAGATTGTATGCATTTTATAAATTCCACGTACGGTTTATGTATCTGAAATGTTCCATGAACACAATCAATAGATAAAAAACAGTTTTATTAAACTTTATTTGAAAACGAATTAATATTCTCCCATTGCCGACGATTTTTCTGGAACATTTTGAGAATTTGCTGCTTCCTTTTAAAAAGGAAACAAAATTTTCAGACTTCCAGGTATTGAAATGTGGATTTACTGTTAACGGAGCGGTAGTGATCCACTGCCCCCACACGACTGTGATCAGCCACGGGTAAACCGCTGCAGAATGACATCGATTTAATGCAAATTAAATTCTTGACTGAGCGAAGACATTGCTATATGAATGAAAACTGTTAATTATTTGCCAACAAAAGTACTGAGTAAAATCTTTATTGCAGCAAAAAAGTCATGACGGTTATTGAGATTATAATTAATTATATAATTATGCCGAAGAACTCCCTTATAGTTCATTATTCCCATTAAGGTTATAATGAACTATATAATTGAACAAAAAATGTATTAATGAAAATTAAGGTTATGGTGAATCGTGTAAAAGAGGTAAAAAAATCAGTAAGAAAGAAAGAATTAAGTTAAAGGCGAGACTTAGAACTTAATGCTTTCACTAAACGAGCAAAAGTTCGTATGAGGTTGTGAACTTTTCTAACTTTTAATGAGACTTAATGAACTCTCTGGAGTTGATTGCCTTTGCTTTTTTAACTTGCATTCAATCAGCATCAGCATAAAATGAGTGTTGATTGCAACTCCATAAAATGAGTGTTGTATGAATAGTAAACTAAATTTGGCGTGAACTTTAATTTTTAAGATAAGTTTTGTTAAACAAAAGGAAATTTCAAAAACAGTAACGTTAAATCCCTCAGTTTTTGAAAGTTCTTGCTGAAAATTTATTTTTTTCTTTTTAAATTGCCATAATGGAACAGTATTTAATACCCTTAATGCTTTTCAACATACTATATATCTTGGGTCATATACGAGCTTAACATGCTATAAGGTTGGTGAAAAGACGCGTTTTACATTCATCTTTTTGATTCTAACTTACAAGGTGCAATTCTTGAGTTCTATTTCAATTTACAAGCATCATTCCTTAATCTGATACTGAACTGAGGCCATATAAAAATATAAACCTTCATTTTCATCACTTTGCATTGGCTACTTTTTATAAATCTCATCGCCTACAATGAGCTGAACATCCAAGCACCACTTTCTAATATACCTAATTCAAGTTGCACACAAATATAAAACTTTATCTCGATTGCCTTGTATCGGCAACATTTTCTAGATCTCATTGCCTCGATTTACTCGAACTCATAAGCTTCAGTTTTTAATAAGGGCCTTAACAAAATATATAAGCCTCTCTCTGCAGCAGCTCTGGCTCGCTAGACCGACCCATAAGCCTCTGATTTAGCCCTCCGTCCTCTGACTGTTATAGGGCGCAGCTACAAAACCCAAGGCCATTAGCGTCAAAAGTTGCTGTTGTTTAGGTCAGCTCCATGAATATTCAAACCTCTGCAAATGCACAACTTTGTCCTGAAATTTCGACCTCGAAGAAACCCATTTTATTCATTTAGGAATTATTTCCCCCTAAATTGTCAAACTAATGGTGGACCGCGAGAGATTTCCCTTTGTAGTAAGATAGGAAAAGAGAGTGCAGAGCTGGAGCTGAATATTTTCCATTTCCCTTCTATATAAATTGTATGGGCCACATGAGATACAATTGATGTTCAACTTCAGAGCTCAATTAAAATAATATGATAAACTGCCAAAACGATTTATTCTTCAACTTTATATGTTCCCCAAATTTTCACAACTTGAACGAAATGAATGTTTAAAAACCGAGTCTTTTTAATTTCGATGACTAGTTTCATACGTATTTCTAGAGCACGGTTTTATTTAGACCATACAACTCTTGAATGATACAGTAAGTAATTTTGAGCTAATTAAAGGGAAAACTTTACGTACCATTGCTATCATGTATAATCTAAGCTTCATAAACCATTGATATTGTTTCTATAACAACGAAATTTGCGCTGAAAAATAACACCTGTAAGCCACTGAAAAGACGAAGAACTACTAACAACCATAGAAACCGACAACTACTAGCAACCATAGAGACACAACTACTAGCAACCATAGAGACACAACTACTAGCAACCATAGAGACACAACTACTAGCAACCATAGAGACACAACTACTAGCAACCATAGAGACACAACTACTAGCAACCATAGAGACACAACTACGAGCAACCATAGAGACACAACTACGAGCAACCATAGAGACAGACGACTACTAGCAACCAAAGAGACAACTATTAGCAGCCATACAGACAAACAACTTCTAGCACCTAAAGAACCATGTAACAGCATAGCATGGAAAAAGACTAAAAAACATAAACCACGAAAATACTGATGACTGAAAATCGATCGAATGACCAATAACTGTTTCTAGCCAATGACTTCTAACAACTATGAACCGACAAGAAGGCTTGCTACAACCTTCATAACTACGGACTAATACACCAACATGAATTATAAATAAAAACCTAAATTATTAATAATTACGCAACCATAGACAGAAAACTAAATTAAGACTGATTAACATTGAACCACTGACATGACTAAAGTTTGAAGACTAATATTAAGAATAGCTAACCTGAATTATTAACACGAACGTTATCTAAAGATAAATAAAAAACATATGACCATTGTGGTCGAAAGTTTGATAAAAAAAATAGCTACTGAGAGCCAGTTATAGCAACGCTTGGAGTAGGCAGTAACATGACTAGTATTGAATGGCAATAATGCAAATAATTATAATTGACAAAAATATAGAGCATAACTCCAGATACAATGGAAGTGTAAATTAGGAATTATATATACTATATAGGATCAAATTTACAATAGTAAGGTATTTTTTCAAAGTCTATAATTGTGCACTGAATTGTGTACAACGTTTTACGAGTTTCTGAGACATTGACAAAAAACGAAAAATTTCACCTCTACATTTTTATACAAAAATTGAAAATATTATTTATAGATCATTTTCGTCGGTAGAAAACCTCAGCATATACTGGGCATGAAGTTAATAAAAACACGAAGAAATAACGCATGGTATGTAATCCTGGAAAATATAGAGTGCATCATACCAAATACATGGTAGATGTACACATTATGTAGTCAGGATACAACACACGATCAAACACACACCAGCAAATTAATTTTTCATTGTCCATAATCGTTGCCAGAATGCTATAGTAAGTTTCATAACACTGAAACATTCATCAAAAAACAAGAGAAATTTTAAGAGTGTGTGAGAACATGGAATCCCAATATGGTTAAAGTAAAAAATATCGTGAAATGCCCAAAAAAATACCATAGAATTGGCAAACTACTGGCAAATGTCAAGTGAATCAATTAAGATAAAGGAAAAACATATTTTATGGAGTAGGGATATAATGCACCACCAAATTTTCATAACTGAGGTCATTTTTCGTTAGATCACATTTATACAAAATCACACGACACAGAAATATATTGAAGTAAGGAGATTTTAATTATCTATGATAGCAGACCGAGTTTTATATAAAGTTTAATGAGATCCCGAGACATTTGCTAAAAAGATTCGAAAAAAATCATGATGGGATAACCTGCTTATTTTTACCCCGAAATAGAACAAATTTTAAATCAACGAGTTTTAGCATAGTTAAAAATCTCAGAATATATTAATTCTGTGTATGAGGAAAACGCAAACAAATTATGTGAAGGTTACGTATAAATTGCAAAAATTGAATGCATGATGCCAGACACGGTGGGCTTAAGTAGTGAAATATGGCTACAATTGCTCATCATGCACAACATAGATGTCCAAAATGAGCTATTAACTAAGAAGTATTTTTTACTGAAAGTTAAGTTAGTCTGAAGGTATATTTCTTTTCCTCAAAAGTACCCATTACATTGTTAGCGAGTAGGGGCTTGATATTTAAGTAAGTTTCAAAATACTTTTTTGTTCATGCCTCCCATTTGTTGATTTTACCCTGAAAAACTTGTTTTTCTACGCAAAACTGATAAGAAGTTTTCGATAAGGAGAAGTATTGGGCGTCCGTGAACCTGGGTACTTCGATATCCACTAAAAACAGCCGTCCAAATACAATACATTGAAGAGGTCTTAAATATATCATGAGGGTACGACTCTTGATGAATTTCCATCACTGTGAGCAAATTAATTTATTTCTAGGAAGAAAAGGAAATGCAATGACAAGTCGCTCATATTCGTAAACCTCCAAAATGTCAGATTCAGTTTTATGACTTCCCAGATGAACACTCGAAGTTGCTATCGGCTTACAAGCGGGACAACATATTGCTTTTGTTGGAAACAAATCTGCGCCCGGACAACTAGCAAATCCTTTCACTCGGCGATAAAATACCTGACGCCCCTCAGTTTGCCTGCAAAGCCGAGATGTTTCGGTTACCGTACATTCTAAATACCATGACGCAGGGCTTCCAGTTTCTCTTCGACAGAGTGATGTTACACGCTACAAGTGTGGACTTGTTAAGAGAGCTTCATCTTAAGTAAGAGTAAGTTTTATTGCTTCAAGTAAGTTTTACTCACACAATAACAACTAATTTAGAACCTTCAATCCACAAACGCAGTTGAAAAGTTATAAAAAACATTCTTAATGTATAGTTTGTTTTCCTGAGTTCTTACGAAGTTCATGACTCTCTCTGGTCAACCAAAGCAGGCTGTCACATGTAGAATCTGAACCTCTATCTCTCGATCCCACTCTATTGTCGTGGTGACATCCAAGAAATTTATCAACGCCTCAATGCGCTGACCGCTACCAGCTTCCAATTCTTCCTCTTCGGACGTCTGCAAGCATTGCGTGGCAGAGAAATATCGCCCATTCAAGCTGAATAAAGCCGATAAAATTTTATGTATCTTTCTCAGCATCAATTCCGAAAGAGTTTGCGAGCATTCCCGATCTCTCAACAAGACTTCCAATATCCGACTACGCGGCTTTATTGTGTGTGTTCATGGTCATAAATCAGGTTGGCTCGTAGACTTTGTGTTCTTGCAGCTCAAGAATAGTGGCGCCCCACACACTATGTTGTGCTTCCTACCTGGGCTGAGGAAATACGTTGGCTTACGCTGCGATAAAAAAGTTTATTCAGTTTTGTTAGGGTGCATTTCGAGGAATGATCTTCCGGTGCTTCAGTAAAGTGGGGCAATAACAGGCGAAAGTGAGTCAAGATTCAAGGATTCGTTTCTATCGCCCTGAAATTCAGTTGCCATCAAAGTGCAGTGCATAGAATTTCATTGCACTCACAATTTCCTTAAATGTTCTCGTATGAAACTTAACTATATATATTGTTGTTGACTACGGCCCACTCCCCATCATGAGCAAGAAATTGTTAGAAAAAACTTTTGACGTATAGTGAAAAGTAAGCTTGGCTTTGCTATGTTAAGTTATAAGTTGTGCTGTCGTTCCCAAAAACATTTTTTGTATGTAGCGTTTACATTAAGAATAAACACAAAGACTGGTTGATCTGCAATCAACATGAATAGCTGGTAGCAGAAATAAACAGAGTAATATTTTATCGAAGAATATACGTTCTACTAAATTTGTATCTGCGACAATCAGAAACAAGAACTTGTACTGTCAAATCGGTCGTCAAAAATTCAATAAATGAATCGATTAAACCTTCGTCACTGATGAGTCTTTTACTTGAATGCAAACCTAAAATGCTGCAAATTTGTAGCATCCAGTTGGTGAATATAAAAATAACATGATGTGAGATGCGGCCAAATATCAAGTGCCAGTAGTGGAAGCTATGTACATATTCTGAGAGAAATTGGATCTGAAACCTTTGAGGAGCAATCTGACCTGATGCCTATTACCTAACTCATGACGTTTGCTGACCAATTTGGACACCATTTCAATAATTTACCGAAAGTGCACCCATGCTATCATTCTCATTCATGACTACTAAACTTAAGAAAAAATATTTCACTACAGGTTCACAGAACAGTTACATTTATATTCTCTGTATTCAGAAAAGTCATCCCATAAAACTATTTCTTTTCACTAAACTTCCCTCACATTTCTTCCCGTTCTTGTACAAGAACCACTTCCCATCGCAAGTTCCAGTCCGCTTAACAAATGGATTTTCGATTCGTCGTACACGTCAATGAACAAACTTCAGGTCGGCAAGGTTCTGAATTCCATCAAGTGCCTGTGGAACTCATTTTTGTAATTTCTTTACCTCGTTATTCGAGTCAAGACAACGAGCAATTGGCGCTGGTGAAGCACCGAAGGTACAAGTGCACTTACGAACAGTTTTGTTCCCGGACTATTAGCCTCGATTTCCGATAATTCATCAACATCAAAAATAGGAAATAGCCGTCCTATAGGTTCATAGTTAAGAATCCCGTCGCTAAGACTGAACTCAGTCAACCGACACTAAACAGGTTATTGTAGGCATACTTTCTTTGAATGCTTTCTTGAGGTTTTTGAGAGATCGTGTGTGATGTTAATTTTTAATTCGTATCGAAAATAACACATTTCTAGGGTATCAATCACTTATTTGGTTGGGGCTTGCAGTTTCTCTATGACTGAACGCTATCAATAATAATAATAAGACATTTGTATTATTATCGATCCTGTGTATCAATTCGAACAGTAATATTCCAATGATATACCGGGAATATGACAAGTATTAATGCATGATATGGATTCAAACCTTGTCTCTTGAAAAATATTCCTCAGTATAATTTTTATCTGACTCAGCATTTTGAGGAAAATAATAGCCTTTGGCAGAAACGAATTCAGTTGCTCTACCGATCGTGAATCAAAGTCAACGTGATGTGATTTAATAAACGTCACTACGAAATGTTTTTAAGTTATCTATGAATAAATTTAACGTACATGAATAAACTTCTCTGAGCATTTTACATTGTCCCCTAAACGTAATTTATTGGGATAATTATTAGGATTTACCTGTACCATATATTACATGAAGTGAGGATTAAATTTATGATACGTACAATACTCGTACGCACAATACTCTTGCCGTTTTCAGCAGAGAAAAAAATATCCTGCCAAGCTTTCGGCTCAAAATTTATTCCCTCTCAAGCTTTCAATTCCAATATTATTTCCTGGTAAACTTTCAATTCCTTTCAATTCCTGTCAAGCTTTCAGTCCAAAAACTATTTCCTGCCAAGCTTTCTGTTCAAAAATTATTTCCTGCCAAGCTTTCAGTTCAAAAATTATTTCCTGTCACGCTGTCAGTCCAAAAACTATTTCCTGTCACGCTGTCAATCCAAAAACTATTTCCTGTCACGCTGTCAGTCCAAAAACTATTTCCTGTCATGCTTTCAGTCCAAAAATTATTTCCTGTCATGCTTTCAGTCCAAAAATTATTTCCTGTCATGCTTTCAGTCCAAAAATTACTTCCTGTCATGCTGTCAGTCCAAAAACTATTTCCTGTCATGCTTTCAGTCCAAAAATTATTTCCTGTCATGCTTTCAGTCCAAAAATTATTTCCTGTCATGCTTTCAGTCCAAAAATTATTTCCTGTCATGCTTTCGGTCTAAGAATTCTTTCCTGCTGAGACGCCCATATTCTGACTACACAATGTGTAAAACATCTCTGTCTAGTACATACGAGTCCAGTACATCGGGATATCAATGAAGGCTGGAGGAGGATTCAAGAGAATCCAAATAAATGAGAGTAGTTCATGAAATTAAGCTATAAAAACTTAGTTTGTATGCTCAGCATGGTAGACAAAATGACATAGTTACCACGTTATCAAAGGAAAGTTTTTCTGATACAATGTTAACCACAAAACTTCAAACGTAGAAATAATACACATGGTTCGAAAGGTTTGCTACGTAGAAATCGTGATCAAATCTAAGTACTTTACATTAGCCACAGCGTTAATAAATCAAATTAATAAGTAACCATAGCCAGTTAAATGAGTAACTATGTTCACATCACCAGCTTGGTCGACTGGTGAGCGAATCTGCTTTCGAGCGGAAAGACCCGGGTTCGAATCCCGCTGCCGACATGGTTGACGCGGCTAGAAATACGGCATGGGACTTGGGTAAACAACCGAATAATTGTCGAAGTAATTATCCGACCCAAGAATGGGCCAGAAGGTTCGTTCCTATAGCCTCATTCTATTCTATTCTATTCTATTCTGTAACGAAATATGGGAGGTTAATTATTGAAGTCTTAAGCAGTCACATCAACAATAATTTGGCATTGAAATAATGAAGCAATCATTTTATAATAAAGTATTATAGACAATACATCACAACATGTTTGCTTAAAAGTTAGTTACTAAAATTACAAATTATTGACAATTATAGAACAAGTGCACTTCAATATTTGAATTCGATTTTTATTTGCTGATGGCTCTACGATACAAATTTAGTTTTGTTTCTTCTGAAAATATATTTTTTATAGAACTTCCAAAAATTCACTTACTGATATGATTGCATAGTACTAGTCCCAAACTCGAGTCGAAATCAGCCAGTTGTCAAATTTGAGTTACAACCACACTAGAGAGCATGCTTGATCGTTTGAACTCCATCAATTTCCCTGATTTTCGAAGTTTTTAACACTGATTTACTTACTAAATCAAGTTTCATCCTACCTAAGGAAAAACCTCGGAGTGTCCTACACGTAATTTACAAGAGAAACATTTATTTGACTTTTCGCATAGGTTCTTCATAACTAACATATGCCAAAGTTAAAACAAACGTAAGAGCCAACATCCCTATCTTGAATATTTTCTAGTATCTGTTGAAATAATCTAGAGCGAACGCATCCTAGAACGGGTCACAAAATTGCCAGAGCTGTCAGTAGACTCAATTCAAATGAGCTTTGGGACTCATGCTAAATAATTAGAAGTCGCTGTCGGGAGTTTGCTAATTGAGTGACAATGTTTTACGGCAAGAGCTTGACGTTTGCAGGGGCGGAGGAACAAACTTCGTTAATTAAACGCCAGAAATATGCGGCACCGCTAGTCACAGCCTCTTCTGCGCGCCTGCTGAAGCCGTGAACGCTGTTATTGCAGTTCTTATCTAATTTGAAAGTTGCGTCGGCTAAAGCAAGCGGACAGAATCCCAGAATGGAATTTCAGAGTGTCCGATAAAACTGTTCCGATGTTTTGTCAATCTGGAGATTTGAGCCTTGCGACACTGGCAAACATTGAACGGTAATGAAGGGCCTGTGTCATTAAATATGATGAGGCTGAATCCAAATTTTGACAAAGAGGCCATGTTCAAAATATTGACGTGTATGGTATTTTTTCTTACTCATTAACGCTGAATGGAAAATGAGATTCCTTGCATTTGGTGCGTAGGACTTTCAATAAACTTTCAAAATTATTTGACTTGTTCAAATGTCTTCCGGTTAAATTTTAAACATTTTTGAGTGAGGTATGCTTTAAAAACAGAGTAATTTAATGAAGCGGTATGACGTCAAAGCTTGCATTGAAAAGTCTGCGGTATCCGCGTGGTTCATTAAAATGTCGAGTTATCAACGCTCAACCATTCAACAACTTTCTGCCTCTGTATTTATAAGTCTCCTCTTTCGTGAAGTATTGAGCTATGACAAAACTGAGCGTTTAAATAACTTTATGCATCTCCTTACACGTATAAATCTTCTCTTTCCCAGGTATTGAGCTACCTTTATTTTATGAATACACTCATAAAATCCCAAAGAGTTTTGTCTTGGAAGGTAGAGCGACAAATGAAATATTCAAGAAATTCAGTACAGCTAAAATAAAACTGTGAAGCAAAACGTCTTACTTCTACCGTCTGACGAACGTCATTTTGAGAAAAATTTATTCTTGTAGTGCTGAAGAGCTGCGGCCCTTAACTCCTTGAATACATTGTGCTGGTGAAAAATTCTTCATTTTATACGAGTATGAAAACTTTTCTGCATCTAGCAGGGCGCTGCAAGGGATCATTAACATAATTCAGAATAAAGACAGGCTTGTCTCCCCCTGCACAATGTTCTCATTTTTGTAAGCTGAAGCAATGCTATGAGTTGGATAGCATCAAATATTTACGAACAATGCTGCATTTCAAACACTGCGAGCGCAATTATGTTGTAACTCTGTAAGATTTAGAGTTGAAACTTAATTCTCTGAATTCAACACACAAAGTGAGTATTATAGATGAATATCTTATTCAGGGTGTGAAATAATAGATTTTTTTCTTCGTCAACGTAGTGACACGATGCTGACCCCTCGTGCATACCTCACCTCCACACCTCACCACACCCCACCTGCCCACCCCACCTCCACACCTCACCCCGCCTCCTGCCCACCTG
>VCRD01009527.1:1739-14460 GCA_006783055.1 Trinorchestia longiramus
TGCACTTGTGAATTCAGGCCTGCTCGGGAAGCAAGGAGAATAAGAACTCATCAGACCATAGAACATTCTTTCTTTCCTCACTAGTCTAAGTACTGTGATCACTTCTCTACTTTTTTACAGTATAGGATTGGAATTCTGTCATGGGAGATTTTTTGAAATTACGTTCCTAAACTAGCCTTGTGACGCTCCCGTAGATCTGTACAGGTCATAATAAAACTTTATGAGTACCCTCTTATGACAGCAGCTCCTAAGCAACAGTTGCGTTATTTTGATCCATAATCCGATATAATGATCGGCTGTTATTGTCAGTTTACTTTAATTTGCGCTCCCAAGTCTTCTTCGCCGACAATGTTTTAATTTGCTTTGCTGTCATCAAACAGACAGTGTTGGTCCTGCTATGTTAAATAACTTGACTATTTTCAGGATAGAAGATCCTCCAAATCGAACAACAAAATTAATTTTGTTCAGATGCCATTTTTGTTTCACGGTTGGTTATCTGACTTTTGTACTCAAAAGAGAATTTATGAAGTGTATTTTGAATATAACCGGGTAATTATCACCACAAACGTATAGTATCAGGTATGTCTAGTCCAGAATAGAGAGCAAAAAAGTTATATTAACAAGTGGTTTATAATATTTTTTCGGCCTCGTGAACATCATGTTACTTCAATTGGAAATTTGTTAACTTACCAAAGATTAGAAGTAAAAAATAAACGTTTTTCTCAGACAAGTATTCATAAGTTAACTCTCAAACCAATTCACCAAATGTGCATTCAAGTCACAAAAATCTGAAAACTAAGCACAAGAACATAGAAGGAATGAAAGCTTGAAACTGGATACATGACACAGAGACACTTCGCCGTACAACATGCACCTGAGTTCCAGAATTCAAAGTATCAGTTGTAGTCTGAATTTAGTGAGAAGCTCTTGCCTCCAGATTATTTTACACTGGCATTGCAAGTGTCGTATTTTGGTATGACACTCTGAAATATTTACTCTCGAGAAGACGAGCAGTCAGGCTGGAGTTGCTGCACTCACTCAAAGAACCAAGTCAGCTCACCCTCTTCTACCAGAAATACAGGACTCGTACGAACACTCAAAAACAAGGGGTCCTTGACACTGATTTTAAAGTTTTAAGTTTTATCTGAGTCTTAGACGCTCGTGTCAAAGCTTTGAATATCGTTGCTATTTTTCTTTCAATCCATAAATCTGGGATTCCAGGAGCTGTCGTTGCATACGTTGAGCACAAATTAACTAAAATATACAAGGACAGATGGCTTTCAAATCGATTTTTTATCTTGTTTTCAAAAATGTCTGAGCTTCAACTCGCTAGAGGAAGTACACAGAAACACTGTGTGAACCGCATAAAAGTTGTGTTATATTCTTGTGTATCCACGATACGGGAAACTAAATGATAAAAGAACTTTGAGAAGCAGCAGGGGCTTTCATGCAAATGATATTTTATTTGAAAAGCTGTGATGTGTTCTCTGGTATTTGAAATTTATTTTAATACTCTCGTTTTACAGATAAAAGTTCTGAACATCGGGGCTGATGATTATTTATCGGAAAATCGGAATATAGAAATGAATATACCACAACTAACTTGAGAAAAGTTCTTCATCATTGCAGTGAGCTTAGATACAAACTTAGGTACAAACTCAAACTTCCTTAGCAATGCATTTTTTCTTCCTTCATTTCATTGGGGACTGCGTATACAAGAGACATATCTTTGGAAAAGAGTTCCCTTTCGAAAAATTTAGCAATGTTTTGAACTTTATTTGTCATTTGAAGGAAGGAAAATACTATCATCACTCGACACGAAAATTTTTCTGCTGATCTCAGGAGCACAAGCAAAATGTTTGGATTGGCAAAAATGTCACCACAGAACCGACGTTTTTGTAGTTTTACTTTAAAAGTGAAAAGAACGTTCCACTTTTGCGGTCTCTGTTTATAGGTCTCTGTACGCTCGTACGAGTGATATCTTACATGCACGATGCACAGGTAGCAGCAGGTATAGTGTGTGCGCACAAAGACACGCAAACACGAACCAACACAAGCTCTGATCCCTTTGCAAAAACTCCAGTCGAAAAAGCTTTGTGCGATATTTTGCCGTCGTGAGAGTCATCTCTTTCCTCCACCTCGCTGGAGCTGGAGGAAGGAGGAGCATGGAGGAGTGGTGGAGTGGTGGAGTTGGTAAGAAATCAAACGTACATAATTATGGGTTCCTTGACGTAGAATCACAACTAAATTTTAGAAAACTCACAAAATTGGAGAATTTATGTAGCGTTTTCGATAAATCAAGCTCAAAATGTATGAATTCATACTGGAAGCTCGAAATGTTTTATGGATCCATTCTAGGAACTTGGGTTTTATGAACACATACTGGCGACTGAACATATTTTATAAGCCCATCCTGGGGACTCAAGATATTTTATGAACCCACACTCAGGGCCAGACTTTAATCAAGTTTTGTACTCAAAAACAGAATCGCCAGCGGAGAATCCGACTGCATAGCCATGCCAGCATTTTTTTCCTTTCTCTCGCCTTTCATCAGCATTTCTCTCCTCCCTCTCTTCCTTCCTTCTTCCTTTTTCATCCTTCCCTCCCTCCATCCCCCTACCCTCCTCCTCTTCCTTTTGCCTCGCTGTCCCAGATAAAATCAACCCTGGAAAGAGATGTGGTCTCACTTGAAGTGTTCTTTCTGACCGTCCCCACAGCGACTGTGCAGCACCGCGGAATGAAGATATCACGGAGAGATTGCAGTCAAACTCTGGAAGGCGAACAGCTGTCCCTGCCTGAGCCCTCAAAGTGCTGCATCGAATTGCGTTATTCAAAAGCGAGCATCAAAATTAACTGCTACGAAAGAGGCTAATCATATTACATCGTATCTCGTGTTCTCCAAATTGTATCATAGAAGAAGACTACATGCATGACTATTATGTGTTTTAACACGTTGCTATAGTTGTTCAAATTGACGATTCTAATTATATACCTAGTAGTGCACACAGGTATGTCACCAACACGCAGTCAACGTATTAAAATACATATAATAAGTAATAATTAGTGCAATCTCACAATTGTCACACACTTGTATACGATTCATATGAGATAGTCGGCAAGAGTGTATACACTTTTCAATTTGATTTCATCAGAGCGAAGTTTAACCTCATAAAACTAAAATTTGATTTCATGAAGGTAAAATATGATTTCATCAAAAAATAATTTGATTTAATACAAATAAAATTTTATTGTATCATATCTAACGAGGTTATAGCGAGGTCTATCCAACATCATACAACGAGGTCTATCCAACACACGATGTATAACATACCCATTGAAACAGTCCAGCAACAAAGAGATCTAGGTGTCATTGTCACTGAAAATCTCAAACATGACAAACAAGTGGAAAAAAGCGTCANACAAACTCAAACTTCCTTAGCAATGCATTTTTTCTTCCTTCATTTCATTGGGGACTGCGTATACAAGAGACATATCTTTGGAAAAAGGTTCCCTTTCGAAAAATTTAGCAATGTTTTGAACTTTATTTGTCATTTGAAGGAAGGAAAATACTATCATCACTCGACACGAACATTTTTCTGCTGATCTCAGGAGCACAAGCAAAATGTTTGGATTGGCAAAAATGTCACCACAGAACCGACATTTTTGTAGTTTTACTTTAAAAGTGAAAAGAACGTTCCACTTTTGCGGTCTCTGTTTATAGGTCTCTGTACGCTCGTACGAGTGATATCTTACACGCACGATGCACAGGTAGCAGCAGGTATAGTGTGTGCGCACACAGACACGCAAACACGCACCAACACAAGCTCTGATCCCTTTGCAAAAACTCCAGTCGAAAAAGCTTTGTGCGATATTTTGCTGTCGTGAGAGTCATCTCTTTCCTCCACCTCGCTGGAGCTGGAGGAAGGAGGAGCATGGTGGAGTGGTGGAGTGGTAGAGTTGGTAAGAAATCAAACGTAATTATGGGTTCCTTGACGTAGAATCACAACTAAATTTTAGAAAACTCACAAAATCGGAGAATTTATGTAGCTTTTTCGATAAATCAAGCTCAAAATGTATGAATTCATACTGGAAGCTCGAAATGTTTTTTGGACCCATTCTAGGAACTTGTGTTTTATGAACACATACTGGCGACTGAACATATTTTATAAGCCCATCCTGGGGACTCAAGATATTTTATGAACCTACACTGAGGGCCAGATTTTAATCAAGTTTTGTACTCAAAAACAGAATCGCCAGCGGAGAATCCGACTGCATAGCCATGCCAGCATTTTTTTCTTTTCTCTCGCCTTTCATCAGCATTTCTCTTCTCCCTCTCTTCCTTCCTTCTTCCTTTTTCATCCTTCCCTCCCTCCATGCCCCTACCCTCCTCCTCTTCCTTTTGCCTCGCTGTCCCAGATAAAATCAACCCTGGAAAGAGATGTGGTCTCACTTGAAGTGTTCTTTCTGACCGTCCCTACAGCGACTGTGCAGCACCGCGGAATGAAGATATCACGGAGAGATTGCAGTCAAACTCTGGAAGGCGAGCAGCTGTCCCTGCCTGAGCCCTCAAAGTGCTGCATCGAATTGCGTTATTCAAAAGCGAGCATCAAAATTAACTGCTACGAAAGAGGCTAATCATATTACATTGTATCTTGTGTTCACTAAATTGTATCATAGAAGAAGACTACATGCATGACTATTATGTGTTTTAACACGTTGCTATGATTGTTCAAATTGACGAATCTAATAATATACCTAGTAGTACACATAGGTATGTCACCAACGCGCAGTCAACGTATTAAAATACATATAATAAGTAATAATTAGTGCAATCTCACAATTGTCACACACTTGTATACGATTCATATGAGATAGTCGGCAAGAGTGTATACACTTTTCAATTTGATTTGATCAGAGCGAAGTTTAACCTCATCAAACTAAAATTTGATTTCATGAAGGTAAAATATGATTTCATCAAAAAATAATTTGATTTAATACAAATAAAATTTTACTGTATCATATCTACAACATTGAAACCGAGTTCGACTCATTATCATCAAGGGCACGGGGTTGGTTGTATTCAAATGAGTTCCATATTTTCATCAAAACTTTTGTTAAGAAATTATGCACATCTATTCATATGTCTCTGAATTCTGTATGTAAAAAAGTTGCATGCATGCAGAATTGAATATGAGTTTCTAGAAATTCCTTCAGTAAATGAAAATAACTATTGAAAAAACATCACATCTACCTTGCAGCACTAGATAAAATATAGGTATTAACTCCAGCAAGAGTATTTACTTTTCTTGTCACCATTTGATCGTGCCTCTACCCCAAGCTTACCTGCCTCGTGTCACAGTACTGAGAGGACCCCAATGAACTTAGAGTTACAACATTCCCCATAAAATATATGTGACACAAAAACTGTCATTACATTTTGTACATGAATAATTTATATAAAATTAGTACGTCATGCTTATTTTTAGTTAAAATTAATACCAAACTGTGCAAATAATTGCTTGTGCACTTTGTGCTTATAAAATTGATATTACCGGGTGATTTTATTTGATATTACCTTGTATCAATGTGAAACGAGAAGAATTGATAGTGAATATACGGAACTATGCTATCATCTTCACGCTAATACTAACGAAAAATACTTTAATGAAAACCATCAGAAAAATATCTCGCGCCAAATATCTTGAAATTTATTTTCAAAATTTATCATCGTGTCATGCATCATCGCACAAAGAAATAAGAACTTCTGTGTTTCAAATACTGGCAACACAGTATGCAAATGAGCAAAGCTCTCTCTTGTTGACGTCACACTGAGTGGTTGGATTTCAAGTTCACTAACTCATTTCTTAGACTTCGGAAAAGTTAATCAAATACTTTTGCGGTGGATTGAGGCAAAAAATAATGAACGCATGATTTTTTTAAATTTAATCAGAAACCTTGAATACTTCTGACCTAAGATTCTGTTAAAACTATTGAAATAAAATGTGTTCGTGATATTTTTTTGTTTCTTGTCTGTTTAATGACGTACCTTATTTCATACATTGTCTTCTTGCCTTTTGTTTTATGTCTCCTCCTTTCATACAATATATTCTTGCCCTCTGCTTAATGACTCTCCTCATTTCATATATTTTTGTCCTGCCATCTGTTCCATAAACACTCAACGTGCTACGTTAATTAAGGTATTTCGCTCAGTATTTAATGAATGCATACATTCTACTGTATTACTTAGAAACTCACAAACTGTCCACTCCTAAACTAATCTAAACTGGAAAAACAAGCGCAGTCGAGAACATCAAAGAGACGTATCCGGACTAGACTCCAACATGCACTCAGATCCAGATTCAACCATGCACTCACCTTACAACAGCTCTGGTCTGATCTGACAAAAGTTGTCTCCTAGCTTAACACAACCCGTGGAATCTCAATAACATCAGCAAAAATCACTCATATTGTATATTTTTTTATAGACATGACAATATTGGTAGATTTTCCATGTGCCTTGGAAAAAACTCAGATAAAATTTCAATGAGAATTAAGTTCTGCAGCCAATACGGTGAACGTTTTTTCTTGCATGTGCAGTTATGTTTTATCTTGTTTAAATTCTCCTTGTGCAACACATGGGAATAAACCAAGAATGGAACAAGATACTCAATTTATGCAAGCAGTCACAAATTAGAAAACATCCTATCATTAAAAAAGGAAGACATTAAAACCAAAGAGACTCAGCGAAACGAGCTCAGAAGTAGGATTTGGAAAGGCTGTCTACATAATGCAATCTCTCTAAAGAAAGTTCTCTCACACAGAAACCTCTTAAAGTCAAGCTACAAAAATCATTGAATCTTAATTTATAAAGGCTCGTATTCTCATCCCAAAAGAAACCTCGGAAGTTTTGCGAATGGGAAGCACCAATTCACAACAATTTAGAAAGGCCTTCCGACGACTTTATCATTTTTTGCTTGGTCTTACATTATTGTAGCTGGCAACGATTCATTGAACTTCGGTCCAAACTATCGCTCGGGCTGAGTTTTTGTCATTCTTTTATATAGTTTGAGAAAGTTTCTAACTTCAGTGGAGAGGCTCCCAAAGAGGTTGATTCCATTAAACTCGTGGTCTAAGTTTTTAAAGCCAATATTAAATGAAATTAGAGACTCGCCGGAAATAAGGATGCTGCGCTCAGAAAATTGGCTCATCGGCTGATCAAAATATTGGCTGATCTGAATAAAGACTTATCGGCTGATGAGAATATTGCTTGATATGGATATTGACTTACTGGCTGATCTGAATATTGGCTTACTGGCTGATCTGAATATTGGATTATCAGCTGATTAGAATATCGTTTGATATGGATATTGGCTTACTCCCTGATCTGAAAATTGGCTTGTCAGCTGATGAGAATATTGCTTGATATGGATGTTGGTTGACTGGTTGATCTGAATATCAGTTGCATGGCCAATCTAAATATTGAGCAATGACCTGAATAATAGTTGAAAGACTCTAAAATTGGAGCATGAAACAATATTTGATCAGGCTTTTGATTGATTGCAATATCAATAATGTTAAGGTGGTCTTTTTGCTGCTTGCCTGGTTTGAAAAAATATCATTTTGATTCTTTTGACAGTTATTACTTGTTTTGTCCCTAGATGAAATAAATCTTTTTAAAATGATAACAAGATGATTTCATGACATCTGAAGTTCAATAACTTGAGAATTTCAGTCTTCGTTTAGGAAGATAAAAATATATGAGAGTGTGAGTTCGGAACTCTAGAATGAGCATGGGCTGATATCCCGAGAAGTTTGTGTTTTTGGTTCTTTTAATTTTGATTTTATTAATTTGTCTGAAGATGAAAGCTGGATTTGGCAAGCAGGGTGTGCTACCGAACATAATAATAAAGTAAAAAGTATTAACGTTCTAAAAATAAACATTCAAAGTCGAACCGCATGCTTTGTTTACTAGGAAGTCCATCACTCGACGTAGGAACTCATTTATGATGCTAAAAAGCTAATCCGTATGTCATACAAGAAATACTTCTTTAACACCATTCATGCCTGTGCTTGTGTCTTCAGTGCCGTAGGTGAAACACGGCTGAATTAAAATTACTTTTCTCGGATGATGACAAATTTTGAACTGCCTGTCCAGAAAGCTTGAAACGTATAAATCTCTCAGCTTTGCATTAACATCAACCACACTAGAGGTCATTTTCATGCCATTTCACTTATAGGAACATGATACAAATAGGAAAGGTAACCGACATTTTTGTAAATTTGAACATACTTGTGTAGGTTACGCAGATTTCTTCCAACACACTTGTACGTACGTGACAGCCCCTGTATGTGCTAGTTAGATCAGGAATATAATAATAAGAATGATATTGAGTTGCTGTGTTCAGAACAGGAGAGAGCAGTCAGCAGGTGCTGTGGTGACTCAGCAGCTGCTGTGGTGTCGTGTAAACTCTCACTGAGAAGCTTAGTTAAATGAGATATTTTGTTGTGTCCCTCCTGATCAGTCAATGTTCTGTAAATTTTGATACATTTGCAATTTTTAACATTTGGTAACATTTTACCTTTATTTTCAAGTGTCTAGCACTCATGCATTTCATAAGTGGAGGCTGCACATAATCTCGCTAAAAAATAAAGCTGAAAATGCTAGCCACTAAACTTCTTATTCGGGACTGGATGTCTGATACCGAATGTGAGGTACTGGATGTGTGGTACTGGATGTGAGGTACTGGATGTGTGGTACTGGATGTGTGTTTTATCGGTTGTGTGGTACCGGATGCGTGGTACTGGTTGTGTGTGTTACCGGATGTGTGGCACCGGATGTGTGGTACCAGTTGTGTGGCACCAAATGTTTCATAATGAAGAATGAGCTCACATAAAAAAGGATTAGTTTTAAAGCCGGTGTTTTCATTGTAATCGCTATTAATTTAAAGCTTTCGTTTTTCCAATTCTGATTAAACAAACAAGCAGAAATCCCTTGAAAGTCTACGGAAACCTCATCCAAGTTTCATATTCAATGTTGATAGTTTTCCATTAAAATAACAATTTATTTCTAGTTTCAGTTAGAGAAAGCTGGCCAACATTTAGGGGATTAATGAATACAAGTTTCTTAACTCCCATGTATTAACAACAAAATATTTATACTTTAGAATTTTCCCTGCAACAGAGCAGGTTCATGAGACACAGATAATAGCAAAGAAGAACTTCCACAGTTCGCTCACTCCCGAGGACGTGTTGTGATTATCGAAGTGTAAAGCCTTTTCACTTCTACCATCTGGTCTACGTAAGTGAATCAATCAACCAGCAGGAGAAATCGAAACCAGTACTAAAGAGACCAATTGAATTTCTTTATGCGCTTTCGTTCAAAGCAAAGAATTAGTTTCAATACAGGTATATACTGTATGTACGCATATATATATATATATATATATAGTGTAGTGAATATAGTGTTTTAAAAACTAGACTGGGGTATTAGCATTCAGCTTGTACTAGTAGCTAGGTTGGCAACAGAAAGTGGACATGAACTAGTAACTAGACAGTTACTAGTAGCTGGGGTTGTACTAGTGAGGACTAGGTTTGTACAGGTGCAATAACTTGGTTTGTACCAGTGAAATGACTACGCTTGTCTGATACTAGTAGATAGTCAAAACTTTATTTCTGCCTCATTTTGCAGACTCACAGAAAAGACAGACAAACTCCTCTACCCTCAATGAAGCTAGACAATCCGTCTTTGAACTTAGAAAAAAGTTAATTGTTCACAAGCTATTATCAAAGAATAAGTTCTTCGCTGCAAGAGCTGTTTGCTCTAACTTTGCTCAATATTTACGAAGAAACATAATATTCTTTAATATATAATGCACTTATGAATCGTCCCTCGTACAACCTTCTTGGGAAATTTCGTATTCTCTGCAGTACAGGAGGACACACATCACTTTTGTATACAGAGGGTGTAAAGTTTGTACGCTGTGTAAAAAGTTTCATAACTGAATAAGCAGCACGATGAAGGTCGGAAACTTTTCCCTCTGGAGAGTAGCCGAAGGTTTCAAAAGGCTTATCCCTTTGCAACATCTGTTGAGTTACCCTCACTGATCACAAGCTTTACCCTCACAGAGCATCCGAGGGCCACGTATCTCCCACGGTAGAAACTGAAGCTGTGGAAACCACTGGAAGTCTGTGGTATCCACAGGATTTGGTTGAAACAAGATAACATGATGAGCGTCATTTGTGTTTTGTGATTTTGCTGTAAAAATTTTAGTGCAACGCTTCTGCTGTTGGACATCATGAATGCACAGCATCGCATTGCATCGTAAATCATGAAATGCATTGTTTCTGTGCATCAGTAATCTGACGGAGGAGTCTTTCCGTGCATCATTTATCATGATCCACACTGTTTATGTGCATCACCAGTCATTGCTTGCAGCATCTGCACATCAGTTAGGACATTGCCTAACGCTGCAACTTTATTGATGCATGTAGCTACGACAGTATTGGAGCTCACAGACACAAGACGTGAAAAAATAATTTCTACAGTATTGCTGAATTTGATCATTCCAAAGATTTCAACCTCATATATACTCAAGAATCAAAAACTGATAATCAATGGAATATGTAGATCTATGTGCCTTGAATTTTTGAAGTTTAACGACACACGAGCGACCCCATAATGTTTTAATAGTTACGCATTTAAAGGTTTATGAAATGGATAAACACACTGAAACAACAAGGTAAGAACGTCGGAAAAATGTCATATTGAAACCTGAATACGATTAATTAATCCCTTCTGTACGGTTCTAATTTCTTATTAACGCTTACAATAGGTCTAAAATAATTAAGCCCCTTTCATCCATGATGTTCGTTTTCTCAGTTTTCTGGAAAATACCCTTGACGTCTTGAAAAAACATGGTTGGTGTGCAGGAAAGGTGCTCTGGGCTGTGGTGCGGCGACATCTAATTAGAATTTTACTTTTTACTCTTTTTTCTATTCATTTGAAGAGTTATCTCGTGTTCAGCTCCAACATATCTCACGTTCAGCTGCAACACCTCCCACGTTCAGCTGCAACATCTCCCACGTTCAGCTGCAACATCTCCCACGTTCAGCTGCAACATCTCCCACGTTCAGCTGCAACATCTTCCACGTTCAGCTGCAACATCTCCCACNTTGATATGGATATTGACTTACTGGCTGATCTGAATATTGGCTTACTGGCTGATCTGAATATTGGATTATCAGCTGATTAGAATATTGTTCGATATGGATATTGGCTTACTCCCTGATCTGAAAATTGGCTTGTCAGCTGATGAGAATATTGCTTGATATGGATGTTGGCCGACTGGTTGATCTGAATATCAGTTGCATGGCCAATCTAAATATTGAGCAATGACCTGAATAATAGTTGAAAGACTCTAAAATTGGAGCATGAAACATGATCAGGCTTTTGGTTGATTGCAATATCAATGATGTTACGGTGGTCTTTTTGCTGCTTGCCTGGTTTGAAAAAAAATATCATTTTGATTCTTTTGACATTTATTACTTGTTTTGTCCCTAGATGAAATAAATCTTTTTAAAATGATAACAAGATGATTTCATGACATCTGAAGTTCAATAACTTGAGAATTTCAGTCTTCGTTTAGGAAGATAAAAATATATGAAAGTGTGAGTTCGAAACTCTAGAATGAGCATGGGCTGATATCCCGAGAAGTTTGTGTTTTTGGTTCTTTTAATTTTGATTTTATTAATCTGTCTGAAGATGAAAGCTGGATTTGGCAAGCAGGGTGTGCTACCGAACATAATAATAAAGTAAAAAGTATTAACGTTCTAAAAATAAACATTCAAAGTCGAAACGCATGCTTTGTTTACTAGGAAGTCAATCACTCGACGTAGGTACTCATTTCTGATGCTAAAAAGCTAATCTGTATATCATACAAAAAATACTTCTTTGAGACCATTCATGCCTGTGCTTATGTCTTCAGTGCCGTAGGTGAAACACGGCTGAATTAAAATTACTTTTCTCGGGTGATGACAAATTTTGAACTGCCTGTCCAGAAAGCTTGAAATGTATAAATCTCTCAGCTTTGCATTAACATCAACCACTCTAGAGGTCATTTTCATGCCATTTCACTTATAGGAACATGATACAAATAGGAAAGGTAATCGACATCTTTGAATTTGAACATGCGTGTGTAGGTAACGTAGATTTCTTCCAACACACTTGTACGTACGTGACAACCCCTGTATGCGGTAGTTAGATCAGGAATATAATAATAAGAATGATATTGAGTTTCTGTGTTCAGAACAGGAGAGAGCAGTCAGCAGGTGCTGGAGTGACTCAGCAGCTGCTGTGGTGTCGTGTAAACTCTCACTGAGAAGTTTAATTAAATGAGATATTTTGTTGTGTCCCTCCTGATCAGTCAATGTTCTGTAAATTTTGATACATTTGCAATTTTTAACATTTGGTAACATTTTACCTTTATTTTCAAGTGTCTAGCACTCATGCATTTCATAAGTGGAGGCTGCACATAAGCTTGCTAAAAAATAAAGCTGAAAATGCTAGCCACTAAACTTCTTATTCGGGACTGGATGTCTGATACCGGATGTGAGGTACTGGATGTGTGGTACTGGATGTGTGGTACTGGATGTGTGGTACTGGATGTGTGGTACTGGATGTGTGGTACTGGATGTGTGGTACTGGATGTGTGGTACTGGATAT
>VCRD01009528.1:0-14459 GCA_006783055.1 Trinorchestia longiramus
AAACTTCCTCTCAGGTGAAATTTTATGATTACATCAAAAACAGTTGAGATTTTGGGTAGTGAGTGAACATTTGTATTTAATAATCGATGTTGTTGTTTACTCCCTATGCCAGTAGATTTTTTGTTTTATGAAATGAAGATATTGATTATTGGAGAGATTTTTCTGTTCTCTCGTTTTAAAAACCAAATTATTCTTCTTCGTGCATCTTACGACCTTCGTCTTAGTTTTAAAGTTTTGACTTAGGTCTTAGAGTCTCGTAAGACTTTAGCCTCGGAATGAGTTACGACTGTGAGCACTACGCAGTTTTATGACTAACAACTACATCAGCGAAGGAACAAGTTGTGCTAACTTAGGAAGAGATAGTGTAAAGGTTCATTACTTTTTTGTAGTGATCAAAATTGCATCATATGCGTTAGATAGTTTCGCAAGGGACATAAGTAAATTTATAAAATTTTCCCTGACATTGGTACTATAGTTACATTTTCCATCAGACTTTTTGAGAAATATTGCCATAATCAAAAAATTACAGGCATGAACGGACCGCTATTGTTTACAAAAGTTTCAAAATAGAGTTGCCTGTACATGGCAATCTGAATGTGTTGAGAACATAGCCTCAGTGACAGGCTTAGAACCTTCAACCTCCTCAGAAGATTTAATGTGTCCGAGCATTTAACTTGGCTTTGTAATTGAAAAGATACACATGTAAGTTGTTTTGATTTTGTCACTTTTCTCACTTGCTTAACTGTGAACTGTAAATACATCTCACTGGTACGTGTTGGGTTGAGCATAAACACAAATATATCAGGGTAAATACGGTATATATGACAATTTTTCATAACGTTTATCATCACCACGTTTATTGCAGTGCCTCGTTTTTAGAAGTCAATGATCCAAGGATGGTGAATGCTGAGCGGAGTTTAACAAAATAGCAATATAATTTATAGAGCGATTATACATGTGTAGTGTGGGCTGCAACAAACTTCCTATTATTAACACCTTTAAAAGGTGGAATAGTTTATCTGTATTCTACTATAATGGTGTTAATAGCACAATCAATAGCTATCAATAAGGTTAACGCATCGTAACTAAAGAGCTACAAAATATGAGCAAATAATAATATTTGCCTCGTATAACAAGCATGTCAACGTATGAATATGATCATCTAATTATGTTTGCTGCACCGAACTAACAGCAATGCAAACAGCTACCAAACTGGATTACTTCCAATCTAAATAAAAATTAACATAAAGAGTGTTCTTGAATGAAAGTCTGAAATATTTTTTGGTTGATGCTTTCTAATTTTACGCTATTGAAGGAAAGCTATTGTAGATGATTGCAGTAAAAGGGATTTACCATGTTTGCGCTAGCTTAACTTTCGCTCAGTTTATGATCTTTTTATTTAAATCAGAACTAATCATATTTAAAGTAGCTCCTACGTGGCATAAGCTGCCAAAAATTAAATAATTTTGAGGAGTTTATGGTGAATGCCTGGACGGAAGAAACAGGGAAAAAATTTTTAAGCCACAAGAACACTTGATTGTGATCAACAATGCGCATAAAAATGATGAAAATAATTTAGGGAATCTCTTAGACTAGGGAGACACTACCTTACATAAATCATAACAGAAATTTACTAGAACACAGCACTAGAATAAGTCATATAATTTTTGAATGAAACTAAATACGAAAAAAAATTATAACAAACAACATAATTATCATGACTAAATACATTAGAAAATTATTCCATTACTTCAAGAAGACAACATGGAATCGTTTTTACTTGAGACAAGTCTCCTAAAATAATTTTAGCTCAGAAGGAAGTATTGAATGAGTGTACTGTTTATGAATGACTGTTTATGAGTGGCTGTGCCCCTCAGTGAGTGCCTGGGAGAGGCCGTGACGCTGCCTCCCCACCGCCGCCCGTGTGCCCTCCCTGTCCATTGCATCGTGACGCAGTGGTCGCCCTGGACAACCCTCACCCATGGCTGCATCGCACCCAACGGACAGGTGAAGTGGGTGTGTCTTGAGGTACCTTTCAACAGACAGGTAAAGTGGGTGTGTCTTGAGCTACCTTTCAACAGACAGGTGGAGTGGGTGTGTCTTAAGCTACCTCTCAACAGACAGGTGAAGTGGGTGTGTCTTAAGCTTCCCCCAACGAACAACGGAATAATAATTTAATGCCTAAATTAAAAAACATGTTGAGGTCACTAGAACGAAGTTATACTGTGAGGAGCGAGAGATCAGAGCTTTCTGCAGCTGCTGACTGCTGCAGTACAGGGTGCAGCTGCTAACTGCTGCAGTACAGGGCGCAGCTGCTAACTGCTGCAGTACAGAGGGGAGCTGCTGACTGCTGCAGTACAGGGAGCAGCTGCTGACTGCTGCAGTACATGGAGCAGCTGCTGACTGCTGCAGTACAGGGAGCAGCTGCTGACTGCTGCAGTACAGGGAGCAGCTGCTGACTGCTGCAGTACAGGGTGCAGCTGCTGACTGCTGCAGTACAGGGGGCAGCTGCTGACTGCTGCAGTACAGGGGGCAGCTGCTGACTACTGCAGTACCGAGTGCAGCTGCTGACTGTTGCACTACAGGGTGCAGCTGCTGACTGCTGCAGTACAGNGTACAGGGGGCAGCTGCTGACTGCTGCAGTACCGAGTGCAGCTGCTGACTGTTGCACTACAGGGTGCAGCTGCTGACTGCTGCAGTACAGGGTGCAGCTGCTGACTGCTGCAGTACAGGGTGCAGCTGCTGACTGCTGCAGTACAGGGTGCAGCTGCTGACTGCTGCAGTACAGGGTGCAGCTGCTGACTGCTGCAGTACAGGGTGCAGCTGCTGACTGCTGCAGTACAGGGGGCAGCTGCTGACTGCTGCAGTACAGGGGGCAGCTGCTGGCTGCTGCAGTACAGGGTGCAGCTGTTGACTGCAGCAGTACAGGGTGCAGCTGCTGACTGCTGCAGTAGAGGGAGCAGCTGCTGACTGCTGCAGTACAGGGGCAGCTGCGCTGCTTCAGTACAGGGAGCAGCTGCTGACTGCTGCAGTACAGGGAGCAGCTGCTGACTGCTGTAGTACAGGGAGCAGCTGCTGACTGCTGCAGTACAGGGGGCAGCTGCTGACTGCTGCAGTACAGGGGGCAGCTGCTGACTGCTGCAGTACAGGGGGCAGCTTCTGGCTGCTGCAGTACAGGGTGCAGCGGTTGACTGCAGCAGTACAGGGCGCAGCTGCTGACTGCTGCAGTACAGGGAGCAGCTGCTGACTGCTGCAGTACAGGGGGCAGCTGCGCTGCTTCAGTACAGGGAGCAGCTGCTGACTGCTGCAGTACAGGGAGCAGCTGCTGACTGCTGCAGTACAGGGAGCAGCTGCTGACTGCTGCAGTACAGGGAGCAGCTGCTGACTGCTGCAGTACAGGGAGCAGCTGCTGACTGCTGCAGTACAGGGAGCAGCTGCTGACTGCTGCAGTACAGGGGGCAGCTGCGCTGGTGCTCACACAAGCCTCAAGGACTACATAGGGGCTAGATAGCAGCTACCATGGACATTAGGATGGCCCTTTTTTCCACAAATTTAAAGATTCTCATTTTTCAAATCTTCATTTTGAGGTAAAAAACTGTGTCCGAATGATTAAAGCGAACAAATTAATTCGTAAAAAATTTAAATTTACCGTTTAGAACTGTCAAAAAATATAAAGACCATCCTAGTGAACATACCGCGTATCGCCGGTGTATTGATATCAAAACTGATCATTTTATACCTAGAAAATTGTACGATTTTTTTTGGCAGATCCTAATTTCATTTTCCATGCTAATTCATTCTTAGCAATTCTGGATCAGTTCTGTTGACTCTCCTTAGCTGCAAAGGTCTTCAAGTACTTTTTTCGTTTTTTAAATTAATTTATTGAAAATAACCAAATTTTACCCTTTATACACTTGGATCGAAAAAAATATTCATATAAACACGATACATGAACTAAAAACATTTACCTAATCAAGTCAATGACTCGTTTTAGTATGAATTCTCCCTAATTGGACAAAGTCAGGATCAAAAGCCGGCCTATTAATCAGTAGAAGTTCAAATTTGCGTTGGGTTGCAGACGAGGGGAGTTTGGGTTCTGCGAAGCATCTCCTCTCCCCTCACCTAGTCTTGCTACTCGGCCTCATCAAAGATCTGCTCATTAATGAAGGATCCTTGGAGCCTCCAATTATAGGAGATCTGCTACAAATTTTATATTTCCTGCCCTCAAATGTGTGGCCTCCAAAAGTCTTGACGAGATTAGAGATAATGAGCAGAGTTCTCTGTTCTGATGCACGCTGCAGCGCTAGAGCCTCGCTGAGCTGCTCGTTGCTGTCTTCATTGCTTAACTTTTGTAACGGTGAGAATGTCAAAAATTTAAAACCACATTTCAGCCAGAATTTAATTTGAGCGCATGGAAGGCGTGCACAATTTTGATACTGTTCTGAATAAATAGTTCAGTATAATTTAGTTTGTTCTGTGTGCGCATATCATGCTCTGTTTTGATCTGTGAAGCGTAAGGAAATATGATATATCTTGCACTGTATTTCGTGAAAGCTGTGGAAAATGTTATAGAAATTGAATAGTTTAACAACAGAGAATATATTTCATTTCAGTTAGAAATGTTAATTCGTTAAACATTTCGTCTTTTATATTTATTTACACACTCAATGTTTATCAAGAGTTCATTTTACTAAACTAAACTTATTCATATTAGTATCTATCATGAAGTAGTACACCTACTACATAAAACTCAGCCAGAGTGGCTTACAGCGAAGGGAAACAAATGCTCGGACGCCAAGAAATTTGAAATTTAATGCACCTACAACGAATAAAAAAGTTATTACTCATAAAATAATTGCGTGCAGCTGTGCACTGACGAAATATTCATAGAAAACAAATAAAGTTTTAACATAATTTTTTCAAATTTAAGGGTGAAAACATTGTGGTATTCGAACGCTGTAAATTTTAGATTTTAAAACCCTTAAGTTACTTTTGATTTTAAGATTGTTTCAATATGATGTTCTAGATTGTTCTAATAATGCAATCAGTAGTTATTTTCAACCTAAAAACACAAAATTCCTAATTATTCTGTATTGATACTTCGTACAGTATGGTTATCATCATGGCAAAAGGTTAAGTAAAGAGTGCAAAAATTTACCGAAAAAACGATTGTTAAACGATAGAAATACGGTACAAATTCCAGAAAAGTGTCAAAAAACTTAAATATTTTATCTATTATTATTATTAATTCATTTATTGCAAGGTATGAAAAGAGAATACTCTTGAAAACCAAAGAAGATCTGCTGCTCTAAGGAAGGTTTCTCTCACATCTTCGAGAAGATTGTTATGCTAAGATAAACAAAATTCATTGATTACTCGGAGAGAGTTGCAAGAACATTTTCTTTCATCTGGAGTCAGTATTACTAAATGAATAATAAGCAATGAAATTCACAGGAACAACCTAAATTCTCACTTATCAAGGAAAACTCCACGGCTGTTAAAAAGGTACGTCTAATGCCTAGTTGGACTTTGTTCGAGGACACCATGATAAGCAAGAATCATTCTGAGAAAGAGTTTGTGGACCGATGAAACTGAAATTGAATGATTTGGACGTAATTCAAAAAAATCACACACGGAGGAAATACGGAGTTGCATTCCAAACGAAGAACAGAATTCCAACAGTGAAAGTTCGTGGTGGCAGCATGATCATTTGGGGATATTTTTCTGCAAAAGGTATTGTGCAGATAGCACTAATAGATGGTAGGAGTACAATGAACGCTGCAACATATCAAGATACGATTTTGAAAGCAAATTTGCGCGTTTTGGCTGTAAAGCTTGGACTTCATGATGACTGGGTATATCAACATGATAATGATTCTAAGCACACTACAAAATCTGCGAAGAAATGGCTGACTGAAAACACAGTCAGTACGCTACGTAGAGTGACCAAGTCAGCCTCCCCCCAGACTTAAATCCAATAAAGACTTTGATTCAAAATTCAAATCAGATCAAGATATTCAACAAAGATCCTTGATGAATATACAAGAAAAAAAACAGAATAAAATTTCAATAACAATTTGCAAATTGTTAATTGAGAACTACTCAAAAAGATTGTTGCTTTCGAAATGAATAGCGTTTATGCTACATCGCATTGAATGATTACTTTATAGGTAGTTTTTCTTTGCTTGTCACGAATACTTTTTCCCTCCTAAAAATTTAAAAATGCCTTTCTATTTATTTATATGATAGCGTCCTTTGTTTTCTATGCATATTTCGTCATCATACACTAGTGCACACGCAATTGTTAAATAAACAGACACTTCTTTGATTTGCTGGATGTGTATTCTTTTGAAAATTCCTTAGCGTACGAAAACATATTTGTCCCACTCTATAAATCATTACTTTTTAAAAAATATGACTCAGGGAAGAGGCTTTCTAGGATATTTCTATCGAATCTGTGCCAGCATGATGGTGAGTACTGCTTGTAGTTGAGGTACGCCGCATACTGTTATGATCCATCATGCTCTCATAACAGCGCTGTAGCAGCAATGTGTGCCCTTTTTACGTTGCCGCTATTGTCTCCGCATTCACCAGCTTTCTGACAGTGAAGAAGGCCTTAAAGCTTTCTCCAGATTTCAACATTTCAACCTCGATCCTGTTTTGCTCCCTATCAAAAACCGGACCATTGTTCTCGGTTCCTTTGTAGATCGCTCATCTTCTTTGAACTGAGCTGAAGAAAGTATCGCTTCGGGTATGCGAAAATTTTTTGCACCATCTGCAGAAAAAGAGCTTTATTACGGGAAAAAGCTTCTCTTCCAAGAGCCGGTAAACTTTGCAGTAGCAGTAGAGATGCTGGGTCAAAAAGCTACGTCTGAAAATACCAGTTTGGCTTCTAAAAAGAGTTATAGAGGAAATTCAATCGATGCATTTAAACAATCTGAATAAATTCCAGACTCAAATAATCTAAATTCCAGATTATTTTATGCGAAAGTTTGGGTAAATTATCAGTTTCTATTCTACGAAAATATTAACCATACCTTTATATATTCGCTCTTTATCATTACAGATCGCTGTGTTTGAATTAATATTGTTTTTCGTGTCAAGAATTCGCCTTCCTCAAAGCGTTGCCTGAGGTGATATTGTATGATTTAAAATATCATTCGGCGAGTAGGGAATATCAGCCACTATGCAAAGCTGTTATTCCCCTCGTTTTGATATATATATATATATTTTTGCACCATAATATTATATATATATATATATATATATATATATATATATATATAATATTGTGGTTTCTCAATTCCCAAACAGGGTTATCAGCTTTCGAATAGTAGGGTAAGAAGGCAGTGAAATAATACTAAACAGTCGATCAATACTCTCATGTTAATAATTATAACTTGTCTGAAATAGGAAGGCATTGTCATGTTGTGGCAATGAAATCCAAATAAAGTGAATTTAAACATTTATTTCGAAGACACTCAAGCGCAGTGATCACATAGTGAAAATAATTTTTTTCAGTATTTTTTCACTGTAGTAAAGGTGAAAGCATTCGTCATTGAAAATGTTAATTTCTCTACGGACGTCATAATAATATTATACACATCTGAAACACCCGTCTTACCAAATAGCAGTTTCAGAATAAATTAGTAGGGCTGCCATGAAAATTAGCTGCTTACCTCACTAACAACAAAAAACAACTCGGGTGTAGAGACGCTCCTACGCATTACTCAAGGCGGCATGCTGAAATGCGTGCTTTTGAGAGCTTATTTGGAGCGTCTAAAACAACGTGAGCTACGATCCTTAAAAATGGTAACAAATTATTTAGATGAATTTTGGCCCCATGACTTAAAAAGAGCATCACTTCAATTTGGAGCATGAAATTAAATGTAACTAACTGATTTCAAATGTATCCGGGACATCGTTAAGAAATGTCTGATGCAGTAATATGTAGGTTTTATTGTTCAATTTCAAGAAGAATAGCTTTCAAAATATACCTATTCACTCGTTTCGAATGAATTCATCATTCGTTGAATATTGCACAGAATAGTCATGAGAGATATGGTAAGGTAAAAAGTCTACGGGTTTAAGTTCATACATTTCATTTACTCTGAAAGAACGTATATTATATATTGTTCATTGTATATATATATATATATATATATATATATATATATATATATATATATATATATATATATATATATATATATGTATATATACAATGAATAAATATATATATACAATATATATATATATATATATATTGTATATATATACAATGTATATATTTGTATTTTATTATAATTAGTGGATAAAGCCATTAATTAAAGTAAGGCCATGTCAGAAAATACAGTGTCTACATGACCACCATGTGATGATCTGTACACAGGTGGTACGTGAAGTGAGAGAGCGAAGGCGGTCTGCACTGGTGCTGCAGAGGGGGGCTGGGCGTCCTTGTCCCCATTTGTTCGAGTCACACACCCTAGCTCGGCCGCGGCTTGTACCGTGCGATGCCAAGTAAGTGTAGCCAGTTCACTCAGCTCGTGCTGGTGAGATTTAAAACATGACAGCAAACTACAGCTCTGCTGAGTGGAGCTTTTCCTCGTGCAGTGACTGCTTATGAAGTTGTGTAAGCTCTTTTTAAACAGTGTGTTAAATTGATGCTATTCATTGTGTCTTGGATTGTTATTAGAGGTAAATTTGCATTGATATTTAAACGGTAATTTTGTTTCATTTTTCTTTGACAGACGCATATATGGATAGCATTTGCGTGTAAAACAGTAGTTTGCTGCTTATTGTCTTATATTTTTTGTACAACATTTAACCAGTTACGTTAGCTATTGAAATTGTTTCTCATTTATTTTGATGAAAAGCTTTTGTAGTATAGTGGACTTATTTAGCAAAAGTAACAAATATTTTTGTTTTATATTTCATACTGTTGTATTTTTTCTTGTTTCTGTGAAGACTTAGTTCACTGTCTCATCTATTTCATGTGCTTGTCTTTGATTCTTGTAAAATAATTTCTCAAAACGATCTCCCTATTGAAAAAAACTGTAGGAATTTTGGCGGTCTTTTTTTTTCATTCATGATAAGCAGGTGTGTATTCATCTGACTGAATATTTTTGTGTGCCAGGCTAATGAATACGTGAAAAACTTGGTACTCAATTGTTTGAATGACGTTAAGCAGTACAAATTATGAGAGTTGGCCTGCATTGTCACAGGATTTCCTTGACAGCGAAACAGAATTCACTAAACTGCAAAACAGAACTCACTAAACCATGAAACAGAGCTCACTAAACTGAGTAACAGAATTCACTAAACCTCAAGTACTTGGCAATGCGCACTGGCCGATGCAATTCATAAATACTGAACTCATAGAAAACGTGTTAAACTCATGTTCCTGGAACTCATGTCAAGCATTCATGTTCCTCGCGCTTGCCATTCTCTATCCTGGAGGAAGTTACATGAGAATTTATTGAGCAATTCATTCGACTAGAGAAAACGATCAGTATTAGACCAGTAATGTGCAGCCTTATGGCAGGCCATATGAGATAGTCTTTAAAACTATATAATGCTGTCTAGAAGTGATTCATTCTTAAACACTGATATTGAATCTTATTGAACATATTTTGGATTAGGAATACTTAGTTGTTGCTAAATCTTACTTCAAGCTCATTGTATCTGCTACAAAAATCAAAATATGGCCTTTGGTGGTGAGTGTTTTCCCCCTAGTGGTGAACGTTTTTCCTCTTGAGGTGAGCGTACTCCTTCTAGTGGTGAGCGTTTTTCCTCTTGAGGTGAGCGCTTCCCCTCTAGTGGTGAGTGTTTTCCTTCTAGGGGTGAGCGTTTTAGTGCCTACGTACAATGAATACCGATATTGGCGATTATCCACAAGTGAAACAATTCAAAACTTTTAATGAATTTTCGATCTGAGTACCGGAAACAGTTACCACACAAGTTCAAGTTGGTATTTATCAGTTGTTGAAATCAGTAATGAGGTCTGCCATGAGTTCATTACCGGAGCCTGCATACATTCTAACCCATAATATTTTAAACTATACTCATAAAGCCTATATATGAATTAAATTCTGCTGGTCTCGGCATAAGAGTTTTCAGATAACAATGCAGACGTGAAGCTTTCAATATTGGCAAACTTCACCTGCAATAAAAAATTTCGACGCTTGGGGCTCCAATTCAATTAACTGATTTTTCAGTATTTCCAAACGGTTCCTTTTTCATGTATAGCCTCAGCAATAGCGTTACCGTGAACAAGCTATAGTTGCATTATAAGGAAATATGATGTATATACAAATTAAGCCACGATACTTGAAGAAAAGAAATGAAGTGTTAGCCATTTTTTTTTTCGTTTAAACTTGAGTTCTTACACATATAAGGAGAATTCTAACGCTAATTAAGCATTACAGTTAACAGGAGGAAGTATTAATACTTCGATAAAACATCAAAGTAATAGTGAGTAAAAGCCATGAAGTGCCAATGAAAGATTGGAGCGTGACATTGTTCCCTGTTAGGAACTTTTGTCTGTGTAACTCAGCATGGTTGGGATGCAGTGCAGCATGATGGAGATGCAGCTTAGCATGATGAAGATGTAGCGCAGCATAATGAGGATGCAGCGCAGCATGATGAGGATACAGCGCAGCATGATGGGATGCAGCGCAGCATGATGACGATGCAGCGCAGCATGATGGGGATGCATTGCAGCATGATGGGGATGCAGGACAGCATGATGAGGATGTAGTACAGCATGATGAAGATGATCAGTTCGTAGGTAGCTGTTGCTAGCAAACCAACATTCACCAACTTGTGCCCTGGGTTTAACTAAGCAGGGACAGAGAGCTCAAAAAAATAATGCTAAGCGTTTTTGAGTGGAATTAAAAATCAGCAATCAACGTCCACAGAAACGAATGATATCTCATGTTTTTTGGAATATGAACGGGATTTAAGTGGCTTACCTTGACCAAATAAAATAAATATTATGGTTTCTAGGACCCTTGACCCTGCCAAACATTTCGGATATTTCTTTACCTCTGTTGCATTAATTCTCACTCGTATCGCTTAACTGGGAACCGAACACTCGAGATTCCTTTTTATTGAGGGTGACCGAATTCAAGACTATTATCTAAGTTTTATTCCTGAACTCTAATCTGACAGTAATTAGTGGTTGTGAGCACAATTGCAGCAACATTTTGAAAGTTTTGTTTATTCATTTTACTTTTATTTAGTTCAAATCATAGAAGGATTAAACTTTATTTCACTAATTATGCGGGCATTCCAATCTCAAATATTGTTCACTTTTGTTGAAAACCTGGGGGGAGTCAGTCAAATTCGACAGTTTTTGTTCAAATCAATAGCAGTTTTAGCCTGTTAGCAAGGTTGTTTTTGACTGTCTTTGATCGATGAAGCGATGAATCGACATTGATAAAAAATTTTACAGATGATATTTAGGCGAGACTTTTTCGTTACATGTTTCGCAGGCAGCACACACACAACGTTCACGCTCGAGGCATCACAAGGGATATCATTAAACAAGAGAAAATACAACGAGGTACTTCAGCCACACACAGCTTGACTATGTTTCAGTAAAGTTAGCCAAAAATAACTGAATTTTGATTTCAATGTTTTCAATATCGTTATAAGTAATTATATAAAAATCAAGGCCGAACACTAGTAAGATCACTCAAACTAACCAGCCTAACACAGTGGTTAGTGTTCGTTATCTTGACAAATCCATGGTGTAAGTGCCAACGTTAGATCGTGAGTAGTTGGGCAGTGGATGATTGTTTGCCCTGTTTTATCAAACGTTTTGACTTTCTCTGCCAGACGGACTAAGAGAGAGGGAAAGTCTGGAGCCAACTGGTTAGAGCTTTGCAAATTCTGCTCTGCTCATATCCTGGGTTCATTTTGAGGTCTGACGTGAATTTAGTTCCAGCTTAAGCCCACACGTCAGCGCTAACCTACGCAGTTGCAGCAGTCAGTTTCACATGGACTTTCCTCAACACTTTTCTAATTCGTGTACTGATTCTCTCACTTCAAAGCTCACGATGTAATGTATTTTTTATTTTCCAATTTCATGAATTGCGAAAATGATGAATGACTCTCAGTGGGAATTGCTAAAGTGTTCTTTTCCTTACAAAAACGGTGGCTAATCCAAATTACCGGGAGCTCACGTGAATATGACCAGCTTTAGCTCTATTTAAAAGATGACGTACATGCATTTTTAGCAATAATAACAAATTACCAGTGCAACATGATTTAATTTGGTTTTCTATTAAACGTCACATCAAGCAAGCCATATCTCTCGCATAATGTATAAAACATTGTTCGTGGTACTCAAATATATGTTTTGTGTTATGACGCATTTAAATGGAGTAATGATGCTTTTCGATGGAGATAATAACAAGTGTTGGTGCTCCATGTTATATTGAGTCCTCGCTGTCAGTACACTGTCGAATAAAATTCAAATGAATTGCGTTATTTTTCGTCTAAAACCTAAATCATTGTTTTATTTACTACGCGATACATCATGTGCCTTGTGAATATTTTATCCGTAATCTTCACAATTCCCTGAAATTAACATATCCCCTCACTCGATATAAAATTCAACACTGTCATTGAATGCTACCATGAAAAGAACAATGGCGTCTCATCTAGGAGTAGTAAATTTCACTTTCATCAGATACCAAGCGACTGTTTCTCAATCACTACAGAATTTTTGTAACCTGATCCCTACTACCACGAACTTCCTTCTCTAACACGTTCTCTTCGTGGTGGTCCATATGTGTACCACGACGTATATTATTTGAACTGCCAATTTGAACAACCGTAGGCTACGCATTAAATATAAGATATGTTTTGATTGAACAAGCCTCGGCAAATTTATTTCACGGAACTTGTGAGCGAAGGCCTTCTTCATACATCTACCAGCGCTACTGCAGTGTACTACTACCAAAATGAGTTAGTACCAACGAAAAAACACGAAAGGATCTCATGTTAGTTTCCTAGAGCCAAAGAAAATTTTTTTTAAACTCTTGATTCAAATGATTATCATTGGCTGCCAGGTACGAGTGGATACCCACATCGTGGGGACAGTGCGTGTCTACCGTGGGCCCGGACACGCAGTCACCCGTCACGTGTGGGGGTGGCGTGCAGCAGCGACGGGTGTTCTGCGCTCGAGCGCTGGATAGAGCACCTCAACCTGACTCGCTGTGTGCCCATGTCCAGCCGCCGCCCATCTACCAGAGGTACGGCACGCTGGCTCGTACTTCTTGTGATGATGATTATGAGGATTATGATGATGATCATGATGATGATGATGATGATGATGACTATTATGATGATGATGATCATCATCATCATAATGATGAGGATGATGATTTCGATAATCATGATGATTAGGGTGATGATGATGTTGATGTTCCCACATAAGCAAGAAGCTTGATTCGAGTTCATGTTCTAAATGACTGAAAAAGGTAGAATAAATTAATAAAACTTGCCAAAAATGACTACATTGACCGTTTTCAGTTGCTACTCAGATATCATAAGTTAGAATGCAAATGCAAAGTCTCTACACTCTTCCACCAAGTCCAATAAAACGGAAGAACAGAACAGTATTCTAATTTTAAGTATGAAATGAGCTGTCCGCTTCGAGTGCAATTTGCCCCCGAGCAAGAATGTTTTTCAGTTTACCGTTAAAAAAAAATACTACAAGTAGTGAAACACTGAATGTGAAGCCTACTCAAAAAGTTTGAATTTTCCTGTAGGGGTTAATTTAAATTTTCGTAGGGAATGATTTCTTGCTTTTTCATCAACAACAGCGATTCAGAAACCCCTTATGTAGTTTTGAGTGAGACACATTATGTTTTTATGGAAAGTTGTACTGAGCCATTTGTAATACTGCATTGATTTCAATGCAACATGTGTGACTAAGAAGTGTAAAGTGTATTTGAATAGTTTTTTATACAATATATGTGAATATCATCCATAGCAGCCTAATGATTTAATTTTATTACATTCTTCCGTATATGTAGTTGGAAGAGAGTGGCATGAGAAAAATGCTACAAAATTGTTCAATTAGAAAAAAGGAATCATCAAGACTTCATTTAGTTTTAGCAAAAGTTTACTTCAGTTTTCCTACCGAAACACGTTCAACTCAAATACATTTACTTGTACATTAACCCCAAAATAATACGAAACAAAAGCGTATACACCAACGTTTTTCATTAAAATAAAGTATCCCTCAACCTCGAGTGAATATTTCTATATCAGTGATCTACCGCACCTGTACCTCCTCAGACATTGGGCAAAGTTAAAATGTTTGACATGGTTCATCATAATATAATGGCAAAAATCAGCTCTAAGCTGACATGGCTGATTAAAATGTAATGGCAACAGTCAGCTGCAAGTGACACCAGTGGCTCAACTTGAAGTAACTTCAGTAA
>VCRD01009529.1:0-14458 GCA_006783055.1 Trinorchestia longiramus
GGGGTTGTAGACTGGGGGGGTTGTAGACTGGGGGGGTTGTAGACTGGGGGGGAAGGAGGGGTGTCGTCTTAAAAATAATGAAAGGTAAATATTGTACAGTAATAATACGCAAGTATTGGGTGATTATAATAAGCAAGTATTGTGCGGTAATACATGTCATATCATCACAAAAATACAATCGCCATACACCGATTCGGTATTATTACAGTATTCGTGTGCAGCCACACGGTGCAGGCTGCAATACCAGAATAACTAAATACACACCTGATAGTATTGTTAGGCCTCATCGAAAAGAAAAGACAGACAAAAACAATAAAATTAGTAAGAAATACCCCATAAATTACCGTATTTCTTAACACGTTGACTCCGAAGTGGTACGTATGTGTACCACTTAGGTTAGGTTCTGTAATTTTTTCAGATCCTTCTAGTGACTATGCGTACAAAGTGAAGATTTACACCAGTCAGCCAATCGGAGGTAACGTGTTAAGTTTGGTCTACCAGGGATCTTTAAATCTTCAGTGACTTCCAGCACACATATTGGTGTGAAACTTCATATTTACCTAACCCTACACAATTACTTTCATATTTACCTAACCCTACACAATTGCCTTCATATTTACCTAACCCTACCCATTTACCTTCATATTTACCTAACACTACCCATTTACCTTCATATTTACCTAAACCTACACATTTACCATCATATTTACCTAACCCTACACATTTACCTTCATATTTACCTAACCCTACACATTTACCTTCATATTTACCTAACCCTACACATTTACCTTCATATTTACCTAACCCTACACATTTACCATCATATTTACCTAACCCTACACATTTACCTTCATATTTACCTAACCCTACACATTTACCTTCATATTTACCTAACCCTACACATTTACCTAAACCTACAGACTCCCAACAAACGGGAACACCAAGCACTTGTAACAAAACATCCTAGAAAATTGGAGAAACGTTGCTGTATGAATGAATTTTGTCTTTAAACTTATGTACTCGATATCAAGCCTGTTATTTAACAGATGTTAGTCTTGAAAGAATATAAGAGAATTATTTACTACAAAAAGTCTTATGTTGACCATAAAGTCATTTGACATAGAGGAAAAATAGCTGTATGTATGCCAGAATTAGCATAGAATCATGCTACTATGTTCATGCAGGGCATAGATCAAGGTTATGTTCATGAAATTCATGAAATTGAATAAACGTTGTTTACACATGACCAATTCACATGAAAGTTATAGTAAATGAAAATGATATATATTAATTTTTACAACTGAATACAACTTCCACATAGAACTCATACAAAAAATCTTTGTTTACAAAGAATCAATTTTTCTGAACGCTAAGTTCAAGAGCCAAAAAGATCAGGTTCAAATGAATGTTGTGTTCACACTTAGCACGTACGTATAAACATCATTTTCTAAAACAATAATATGTGCTTATTATTTTCATGCAAAACGTGTAACAGTTGTAATAGGTACCAAAATACCAACCTCATCTTTCGTCTGTCATACTCTAGGCATAGTGCAAAGTAGTAATAGAGCAAATGTAGTCAGTAAAAAGGGAGGTACTCACCTGTGCCACAGTGGAAGTCACCTGCAGTCCAATTAAGGCCATGAAAACCATAATTATACAATTAAATGAGTCCACAAATACTTCACAATCCTAGCAAATATCAGCATCACTTCATAACATAACGTGAGTAATCGTTGAAAAGAAAAACTGTCAATCATTGCACGCACTTTATTACGTCTGGTAAAAGTTAATTCGAAGATTATTTCTTCATGTTATTTTAGAAAGAGTTACGCGCACACAGCGCCACACCACCACACACTACAAGAGTCTAACGAGCACTGAACTTCAGGTCGTGCCGTGCGGGTGCCCAAACTGCCCATTGGTCCTAGGTAGCCAGGTTCATTTGTACTCTAGTTCCGATGCAATAATATTCATCAGTATTTACTAGACACCAAGTATGATGAAAAACAAGTGATATTCGTCGGCATATTTAGTGCATTCCTAAGCCATTATGATATAGGTTAAATGTTTTCTTTAACAATGTATACATCTCTAACAATGAACTAGTAAACCAGCACGTGAAAAAATCAAGATATTTTTCTATGAATTTCTTTCTTTCATTCGCCTTTCGAAGGAAGTTTTTATATTGAAGGGGAAGAAGGCTAATAACTAAAATTAATCCCGTATTTTATAGCAATCCAGCTCTTTAGATATGCACGATATAATGGTTACAATACATGTATACCCGTTCCATTTAGCTAGAACTGCTACTTAGTATGCAGCAATTATTTGGTAAATCTATTATCCTAATTTCATTATTATTAATAATAATGATAATATTATTATTATTATTATTATATTCCTGGTTTAAGCATTGCAATAGCCTAATTTTGGATTTACGGGTAGTGAAGTTCCTTCTCTATGTTTCATAGATCTGAACGAACTGAACACACGATTGTTTATCATAATTTCTTTTATACATCGTCAATTGGTTATTTAAGAAAATTCAGCGATCTATGTACATTATAATGTAACCTAACGTTGCAAGCATCTTATTGAAACATCAAAGAAAAACATCACTGAAAACCTAATTCTATTAGCAAATTAAATTTCGTCTTCAAAGTCCAGAAATATTGTCCCAAGCATTCAGTTCTAAACTAATCGAAAAAATTCCTTTAAATTTAAATTGTCGCGCTTGTTGGCTTTTCATAAATTGTCACACAGTATTGATTATGAGTATAATGATCACTTCCAGCTGTGAACAAACATTGTCATGAAATTTCCACCCAATAAATAAAGACCTCCATAAATATCGAGACCTCCATCTCCATTTCTAAGCTAATCAAGTAAAGTATTTCCCTGCACCTGTTGACTTGATTTCATCAATTGAGAAAACAAACAAATAAACAAATAAATTCCATTTCCGATATAGTATACAACACAAGTATTGTCATCGGGTTTTCAATTTTTAATGCTAGCATCTTAGGAGTAGCGATGCATCCTGCGGCTGTTCCGGTCTTTCTTGAGAGTAAACAAACAAACAAACAAACAAATCAGCTTTATTTCCGATATAGTATACAGCACAATAATCGTCATCGTGCTTCCAATTATTAAAGCTAACATCTTAAGACTTGCATGTTGCTACCATCGACTGTTTCGGTTTTTCTATGTAGACTAGTAAACACACGTGAAAATTCACGTATTTTTTACTGAATTTTTTCTTTTGATTTGCCAGTGGACGCGGCCTTTGCGAAGGAGTTTCCACATTGAAGGATGTGCCTTTGGTATCCACAATACAATGCTTACAATACATGTATACCCTACCGAATTTCCTCCTATCTAAATCCTTAAAAGCGTCTCAGAGACACGGACCAAGCAAGCAAGCACTAAACTGTGTATTATTATAGAGTGGGATTGACACTAGACGTCATACAAAACTAGAGTTCCAACACCTAAAGAAACTTCAGCTTTGTCAGGACTGGGGTAGACTAGAGTCTTCAGTAACGTCACTACTATTTTCAGGCCATTAAGGGTGTTGACTATCTGCTATCAAAGGTGTTTCATAACTATGTGTACCTGTGGATTACTTGACCTCCTAATAACTATTTTCGTAAAAGGATTTCATATTCCAGTCCATGTTAACTCAGGCATGAAGAAGTTAATAATTCGTCATCAAGTTATTAAGCTTTTGCACGAAGAATTTTTTTATCTATATCGATTCTATGATCTATCTATATTATGATGTGTCTGTCTTATGATACATCCATCTTATGATGTCTGTCTTATGATACATTCATCTTATGATGTCTGTCTTATGATACATCCATCTTATGATGTGTCTGTCTTATGATACATCCATCTTATGATGCCTGTCTTATGATACATCCATCTTATGATGTCTGTCTTATGATACATCCATCCTATGATGTCTGTCTTATGATACATCCATCTTATGATGTGTCTGTCTTATGATACATCCATCCTATGATGTCTGTCTTATGATACATCCATCTTATGATGTCTGTCTTATGATACATTCATCTTATGATGTCTGTCTTATGATACATCCATTTTATGATGTGTCTGTCTTATGATACATCCATCCTATGATGTCTGTCTTATGATACATCCATCCTATGATGTGTCTGTCTTATGATACATCCATCCTATGATGTCTGTCTTATGATACCATACCTGTCTTATGATACATCCATCCTGTGATGTGTCTGTCTTATGATACATCCATCCTATGATGTCTGTCTTATGATACCATACCTGTCTTATGATACATCCATCTTATGATGTGGCTGTCTTATGATACATCCATCTTATGATGTATCAAAAGGAAATAAAATATAAAAAAAATCCTATGACAAGCTTTGGAAAATTAAAGTTTCATTCTTTTATTTGAAGGATTGCTTTAACTCATTATTAATTTTTCGTTTTAAATTTTCCAGTTATTTTGGATTTAATTCCAGTATTGATTCGTTGCTGTAATATGAATGAAATTATTCGAGTTAAATATTTAACGATATCATTTTTGATGCATTCTTCACAACTGAAAATTAAAAAAAAAATTGTTTATTCAATTTTATTGAACGGAAAATCAAATAATTTAAAACATATTATCAGGTATGAATTTAATACTCAATACTTAATATTATTAATCACAAGCTGGAATATTAGGAATCAATATTATATGCTGGATTAATATAGAAATGCATATTTTTTCTTTTTCAATACTTGGTATTGTTAATCACAGACTGGAATATCATTAACAATATTTGATATCATATACTGCATATACATAGTGATACATATATTTTTTTCTCTGATCAATACTTATGGTTAATAATCACTATGTGGAATATTAGAATGTTTTTTTAACTATTAAATGAATACAACAGACATACCACATAAATATTTCCCTTTCTTCAACTCGTGTGCTATGAGCTGCTCATAAACTCTACTGAAATAATGAATCACATTTTTGACTGTATGCTAGTATAACTCTAAGCGATATACTTGTAGAATTATATTAAATTAAAATTTCTAACTTAATAGTCCCGGACTCCGACAAGTTATGGATCACTTAGTGTAGAAGCTGGCACGTGTGATCTGCTTCTAGTTATATTTTGGATTAGTAATTCTCTTATATTCTGGTGTTCATTGTAACATTCTTGAGAAATACTGCAGTGGAACGTCACGTAGTGTGTAAGTTTTACGGCATTTTGGCCCCTGAAGTTTGGCTGTATTTCAGTTGGAGAGGCATCAAGATGAAGTGCTTTTAAAGAAAAATTTTGTAAAAGTATCTTTCAATAAATATCTTCCCAAAAATATATTTCGAGAGATATCTTACAAGAAATATGCTCCAAGAAATAACTTTAAAAAATATCTTCAAAGAAACATCTTGAAAGAATGTTTGTATCGATGTGCGAAACCTTGACTATCTATAAACTTATCTTCTAAAAATATTTAGGCCCAATTCAGCCTCTTATTTAATAAACCAGCAGCTATCGTATTGGGCTCTCAAACAGCTGAAATGAATGATGACAATTTTGTAAGTCCTAAGTCATCGAAATTCTAATTGATGAATTTACTATTTGCGGCAATCAGTCATTTAAATTGCTCAAGTTTAAATGTTGCAAAATACAGACAAATAAAACTGGAAGCACTGAAGAGGTGCAGTCGGTGACGGCTGCGACGAGTACGAGTCAAGTAACTGGTGGCCAGAAGACGCGTTCTTAGATCAAAGAGGCAGCTTCATTTCTCGATTCAATCAAGGTCAGTTTATCGTAATTTGGTGATCGTAATTTGGTTTGTCTGTGAGCCCAAAGACCTGAAAATATATGAGAGTTATTAACATACTAGTAAACCCACACATAAAAATTCACGTATTTTTTACTGATTTTTTCGTTTGATTTGGCAGAGGACGAGGGCTTTGCGAGGGAGTTAACAAATGGAAACCTTTGATATCCACAAAACAATATTTACAATGCATGCATATACCCGATTAAATTTTCTCCTATCTAAATCCTTAAAAGCGTGACAGAGAGACAAACCAAGCAAGCAAGGAAATAATTGTGTATTATTATTATACTAGCGTACCCAACCGTCAAAAATGACGGCATGGATTCCGTGATAATATTTCAGTGGTGCTCGCCAATGAACAACAATTCCAATAATTTCAATTCTTCTCCTTCTATCCAAATCTTCTTGCAACATGGTGGCTGTCCTTTCTGAAAATCTTTTCCTTTCTAATCTTCTCCTTTCTTCTATTTTTTCCTGTGACATTGCAGCGCATACTTCACCTTTTCTTGCACTATTCATCATTCTTCTCTCTTCTCTGTTCGACGAAGTTTGCCTCTTTAGACTCTTTTTTTTTCACGATCACGGTCCATCCTTGATTTGCGTTCATGGTAAATTTTTTGAGAGATAGCTCTCTTCTTGAGCTTAGTATCCATGGCTCGAACATTAGCCGTATCACTGGTACTTTGCTGAGATCTTTGCCTTCTTTTCCTCTCGCGTGCTAGTCTGCATTTCCTTCCTTATGTGGTTTCTTCCATTGTTCTAATGAATTTTTCAGGTTCAATTTGTATCCAAAAACACACTCGTAGATAATACGGCATATTCCCGTTCTACGATATTAAGGCCGTTCAGGAGCATCTTGCCGTTGAGAAAAGTTATATTCTTTCTGATTATTTTGGGCTGCTGCAGTTAGATGATAACTTCTTGATGAGGAAAGCCTTCTTCCAGCAAATTGCTAAGACAGAAGGGCAAACAGAGCTCCTGCCACTTCCTGACGAAAATGTGCGAAATAGCTTATGCACGACAGGATTAAAAACTCTGATGCAGTATTTCGACTTTCGAGTATGTATTCAAGAAACTATATTTTCCATCATAATTTAGAGATGAAATTTCATGGTATCTCATCTTGTTATTCAGTAGACGAATTTTCTCCTACCTGAATCCTTAAGAGCGTGACAGAGAGACGAACCAAGCAAGCAACAAGCTGTGTATTATTATACATATAGTGGGATAGTGGAATTATTATGTTCTTAGGTTAACTAGCGCAGTCACAACAAAAGCGCTCTTAGCAGTGATAACACTTCTATAATACTTACGTGTACTCCAGATACTCAATATCTGCCAAGTCAAAGATCCGCCTTGCTCCATCACTTGCACCTGAGTCACAGTAGTAATTGACCTTAGTGATACCAGACTGCACAATGAATTTTGCGCACTCGTTGCAGGGGAAATGCGTCACGTAGAGGCTGCAGTTGTTCAGGTCCCAACAGTTCTTGTTGAGTATAGCGTTTACTGGTACATGACACGCTGAAAAAAATAATTGTTGCTATTTAAACGAAGAAGCAAACCGATAGTTGAACATTTAAACGCTTTTTCGGCAATATTATACAAGGGATGTGGGTTTTATTCTGCCTCTTGTTATCATCAGAGTCAGTGTGTAGATAGAAGGAGAGATGAGTTTCGTCAAGAAAACTTTGAACTCAATTAGAGAACACTTCCCATCACCGCTAAAATTATCAAACAACGAAAAACATTTCGAAATAACAAAACAAAGAATGCAGACAATATGAGCAGAGGAATCTCTTTAAAATCTTTTAGTGAAAAAAATACTAACTGCATAATGTCTTATCATGGCGAGCCTTTTTAAGAGTCTGCTGCTCGCCCTCCGTGGTGAAGATTTCCAGGCGCCTTCGAGGCATGCCCACGATTCTGTGTTGCTTGTTGACGAGACACGCGCCGCGCTGGGGGCCCAAAACATCCACTGAATTAACCTTGCATCGTCAACGTAAAATGATCGGCATTAAATATTGACGTTTCTATGATGTTTTCCTTGCTTTGTCAACGTAAATGATCGGCATTAAATATTGACATTTTCTTTATGTTTTTTTCCTGCTTTGTCAACGTAAAATGATTGGCATTGAATATTGATATTTTCATGATCATTTCTGTTTCGTTAACGTAGAATAATCGGCCTTGAATATTGTTTTTTTCATGATGTTTCCCATGCTTTGTGAACGTAAAATGATCGACATTGAATATTAATATTTTCATAAGGTTCTACCAAAAATTTGGCGTGTTTAGTTGGAAAAAATTAGTTTTCGATACGTAAATAAGATTACAGACGAAAAAACATAAAGTTTTCGAATACGAGTGATATATATGGGGAGCCACTTGTATTCCACAAAGATACTCAGTTGAGAAGGTCAAGATTCTCCTAGAAACTACGTAGCGGTCGAACAAGCATGGCTGAGCGTTGGCAATGACACTCGTTAAGATGTGGTAAAGCGGGAAAAATATATTGCATGTCTTAGAGATCATTAAAGAGTGAGAAAAGTGTAGTGGTTCGAAGAAAACTCGATCGTTGCGAAAGATGTTTTGTTTATACAAGATATTCAAAGGCACCTGCATACTGTTACAATTCGCACAAAATGAAAATCAAGGGAATTTCTCTACAACTTGTGAAAATAATATGAATTGGGTGCGCTGCAAGTGTTATAAAATATTTCCTATGTTGCAAGGCATAATTAAGGGACTGATATTACCATTGTGAAGCAGATGGAAATATTGAAGTTGGACACCAGGTAAATAAAATAGAAGTAGCATAAGCTAGAAATTACCAAATGTGTTCTTGTACTGCAACACGTTTTTTTTCAAAAGGAACTTCTTTACGGGAGTCTATATTTGTGTCTTCTTTGGGTACAGGGTCCATACAGGGTCCAATTCTTCAAAGTACGAAGTTATCACTGAACTTATTAACAAACGTTTAATTCAATTAGCTCTTATACCTTATTACGAACCCATGGTCTCAGTGTTTGGTTAATTTGAGTTATTAAATTTAAAATCAAATCGCTGCGTCTCAGCAGGAAGGTGCGTTGCAGTATACCCATTGAATGTATTTATTATGTACTGTGGTGGTAATTGTGCTGTGTTAATACATAGAGAAAGGGTTCTTATGTAACCAGCCGGTCGTAGGCTGAAAAAAAAATGATAGGAAATTTTGTTCATCAAATGTCATTGTGGTAAAAGAAAGTTAGGCAAAAATTATGAAGTGATTATGCCCAGTAGATCAACGTAGATATCTATAACACTCTAATGTTTAGAGTGAAAAGGCACGTAAAGTTACCATGTTAGTTTACGAGGTTTAACATTCAAACTTGACTTCAGTCCCTGATGTGCAGGATTTTGTGTTTCATTTGTCTCTTCCTTCAGCCATTACATAAATGTATTTTTTTAATGGACCCCAACATGCCGGAACGTGCATCGCAACATGGCGTCAAGAATAAAATATTGTATCAATCCTTCATAGGAAAATGTTGTACAAGTACTGACAACAAAAAATCATACTGGGTTATGAAAAACATCGATTACAGTACAATATGTCATACATAGAATAATAACCTAAATTCGACATTTTATCTGGAACAAGATATTTTATCGTACAGATAATCTAAGAAAACTGATAGAACTCAAAATTTATAACGAGAGTAGACAATCAACAATTTATCTTCTACATGTTTGCATTTACCTTCATTCCTCCTTCCTCGCTGTAGTGGGCAGAGAGGAAAGCAAAGGACATGAAATATTCGTCCCAGCTGCGAATAGCAGAATAGAGCTGTGACGTGGACTCAGATGGGTTTGAAATTTTCGTGTTTTTGCAGAATTGCTCAAAAGTCAGGTTCAATTTAAGACTCTTAGTATACTCCCTGAAAAAGATAATTCGGAGTCAATCAATACTGAATTCTCTGCGTACGCTTGTAATTATAAACTTTTTGCCCTTCAGATAGAAGCAACGGAAAATGTAATCAAAGAAGGACAACAAATTATTTATCAATAGAAGGAATAATATAATAAAACACAAGTCGAAAAACCTACAGTTCAGATTTTCTGAGGATGCAATAATTGAATACTAAATTTCACTTCTTTTACTTGGTTTCATCCTTCACTGTTCGTTTCATTGATTTCACGTCGGATGGATTACCATTGACCTCATAATCTCTAGACTTATCCCCCTTTGATTTCTCTTTCTGGGCCAAGACCCCACACACGGTCATGTTTCAACCAAGAACTCTGGCAAAGATAAAACGTATTATGGAAGACTTCGCAGCCAAAATGAGTGAAGAGGATGTTAGAAAAATGATAAGCCACACCAAGTAAAAAGCAGACCTGTGCAAGGGTCAGCTTGGATGGTATTTGAAAATTTGAAGCAATTAACAAAAATGTCCAAAGTTTGATTAAGAAACAGCTATTAAACATGCTGTATTTTTTATGAATTATTGTAAATCATACAGTATATGGTCAATTCTGTGCCTGCCTGAACAGAACTTTAAAAGTAAACTATAGCGACATAAGAATTCCCTTTCAAGTAGATCAACGTGACGATTAGAAAACTAAGGGACAAGTGAAGTCAAAGATAAGTTCAGGTTACTTTTTTAGATTTGAACTTTTTCTAACAGCATGCAGTACAGAAATAGAGAGGTTGTAACCTGTTATAATTCTATCGTAACATTAATCGTCGATATTGAGAGTTAATTCGAGACTCGTCATCTTACAACTTCCCCATGAGCTCCATTTTGAGTTCCCTTTGGTGAAGTGGTTACCATACTTGATACTTGATCTCCACATACGTCACTGGGCATTTACCGTATAGATTAAAGAATGAACTGAACTTACTAATACAATAACTCTGCAAATCAATCATTGATACTCCATACCTGTATTCAACTTTGGCCACCTCGAACATTTCTTTGGACGGTTTAGAGGGGTATTTCTTCCCTAAGTTATCGTGGTAGTAGACGACGGAGGTGATGTCGGACTGGATGATGAGCTTAGCGCACTTTTCGCATGGGAAATGCGTCACGTAAATGCACGCACCACGAACATCAGCGCTGTTCTTGTTCACAATTGCGTTCAGTTCTGCGTGACACACTGCGAACACAATCAAACATTATGAACACTGAAAACACTATCACTTACTGAAAACACAATCACATCTTAGGAAAATAATCACGAACTTAGAACAAAATCACATACCGAAAACATTGTAGTGTATCGCTAGCTTGCACTTTAATAAGATATCCAGCCACTGGAACCAAACATCTTCAGCGCAAGACCATGAGGCTTCATAAGGCGATGCAGCAGTATGAGGGTCTCAGCTATGGCTCAAAGGGCACAATAAACAGAGAAATTCTTGCCTACGATGATCCGTATGCCCGCACTCACATAATTAACTACAGAGCATGTTGCTCTCAATTTGAACTTCAATTTATTTCAAATTTTTCACATCGATATTTACCTACAGTTTCAAGTTGAATCATGTTTAAATCGGTAAATCTCAATAAAATAGGTTGAAATAAAGCAAACTTATCACTTTATCAAGTCTTATGTACTTAAAAATTAAAAACTGGGGTCTTTAAATAAACAAATATTTAGGTAAGATGCTAGGCCTAAAAATATTTTGAATTAATTGTCCCATTTATGTTTTGCTACAGGACTTATTATTCCAACTTTCTGAAGAACTTTCTGTAGGACTTAATATCCCAACTGTAACGAAAGGGTTAAATAAACATTGCTTCATCCCAAGTAGCAACACTGAAGCATGGAATATAGCACACTTGTCTCACTAATACTTGGATACTCGCCTCATATATTTTTAAGGAAGACTCACCGTACATTTCCTTGCTCTCGAGGGGATTTGACTTATTTTTATCCCATGCCTTATCATCTGGGCAGCCGTTGGGCATGCTGTTGTACCCGAGGCTCAAAATTTGCTTGCGGTCATTCACAATGCATGCTCCAACCTGAGGAAAACAAGCACGAGATGTGACACAATGTAGAATCTATCAGAATCTTAAATATTTATTTCTAGAAAAGGGAAACTATTTCACTAGTCTGCTATTCTAAATGTTATTGTGTACTGTAGTGAATCGCCTGGCTTACACTACAATGGAATACTCGTACAGATGAGGCTAGTTTAGGTTACAAGCGGAAGTTCTTCGTCGACCAGTGAGCGAACAGGACAACAGAGTAACCCTCACGACACAGCCAGTAACCCTCACGACACAGTTAGTAACCCTCACGACACAGCCAGTAACCCTCACGCCACAACCAGTAACCCTCACGACACAGCCAGTAACCCTCACGAAACAGTCAGTAACCCTCACGACACAGCCGCGAATGGTCGTGCGAGATAGGTGCTCAAGTACGTGAAGTGTAAGAGTTCTATCTTACGAAACGTACCAATCACGCCGAATAGCGTGAATACTTTAACTACTGACCGAATAATTACCGAAGTGATTTAAAGTGTCTACCGTTAAAGTTTAACCGAAATATTAGACAACAAACAAGATATCTAGACAACAAGCAAGCTATTTGGTAACAAGCACCACATTGGAATAAGCACCTCATCGGAAAACAAGCTGCCCTCGTATACCGCATACCAGCAAGGTAACCGCAGCGCGTCGACCACCCGCTTAGACCTCTGAGCCCGAGCTAGCGAACAAGCCGCAAAGAAAACCATTCCTACACGACTACAATCATCTGCTATTATCTACTAGTAATACTACTATCATCTCCTGCTATCTCCTATTGTTATTTATATCATTACTGTCTACTGCTCTACTCATATCTACTGCTACTGTCGACTACTACCACCACTGTCTACTGCCACGGTCTACTACCATTCTGCTGCCTCCGTCTGCTGCCAACAACTGCCGCTGTCCACTGCTACTGCCACCCTACTGCCAATGACTACTACTGCCGCTGTCTACTGCTGCTGCTGTCTACTACTTCTACCAAGCTGTCTACTACTTCTACCAAGCTGTCTACTACTACTATTACTGCCGCTGTCTACTACTACTATTAATGCCGCTGACTACTACTACTATTACTGCCGCTGTCTACTACTACTGCTACTGCCGCTGTCTACTACAGTCAATCACTACCATCACTGCACTGTCTACTGCTACCATCACTGCACCATCTACAGCTAACATTTATTTCATTTCTGTGTTTGTGTTTCTGTGTTTGCGTTTCTGTGTTTGTGTTTCTGTGTTTGTAACATCTATTTCATTTCTTTGTTTGTGAAACCCTTCTATGCGTTAATCAAGGTGCAATGGATGTTGGTACTGTACTAATGGCAATAGAATCTATTTTTTTTGTTCAAGGGACGAAAACTATTTTTGATATCTGTCTTTAGTTTCGGGGAATTCTTATTAGCGTTGCTTCTGTGTAAAAAAGAACAGAATAGCTTTTAACACACGGAAAAAAACATTATTTTGATTTCAAACTTCAAAAACTTAATGAATCCTTTTCATCCAATCATCCGGTTTATGGAAATTATTATAAAAAGAATTTATTAATGGGAATCTTATTCGATGTCATAACTAAAAAAAAAATCTTGATAGAGAAAACAAATCCTAATGTTTGCCTTTTCCAAGTGCCAAATTGAATCATTTTACAATTAAACAATAATTTATGATACAGTGAATAGACACTAATGAGGAGATTTTGTTCTGTTTGACTAGAATCTAATATTGAAATCTTGTGCTTCGATACCAATTTGGGGATCCGGTGCCTAGATACTAATTTTGTGATTTTTCGATTTATCGATTTTGCTACTAGACAATAATTGTGTACTTTGGTGATTGATTATTTTAATAATGGTGACTGGTGACTGGATAATATACTGTTACTAGACAAAAATATTGCGGCTGAACAATAGCCTTACATTTGTGTGACAAGTTGCTGATTGTAATTTGTGGTTGTGATCGATTGGAATTTTCTGGTTGTGATCTCGTGACTAGACACTAATTTTGCGATTTTGCAACTGGACACTAATTTTTTAACTTTTTGGCTGGCCTGAAATTTTATGACTTCGTGACTGGTCACTGACTTCGTGATATGAGGAATAGACACTAAATTCATAATTTTGTAACTAGTCGCCAAACTTGCATTTGACAATTAGTCACTAACTTTAAGATCTCATGATCAAATAATAATTTTGTAATTTGAACAGTACGTGCCATCAACTCAGTAGATGATCACTGAAAAGCAAATCGCGAACAGCTAGACGTATCCAAAAAATGGAGTCCAATCAAAATACAGAAAAAACTACAAAAGCGAAAACAAGGTACTGCAAAGAATGCAAGGCATCGTACAGCTTGCAACTCTTCAACATAAGAGGTTGCAATATGGACGAGTGCCGCTTCTGTTATTTCAAACAAGAAGCAGCTGCAATCATTGAAAAACAATCACGTACAATTCAAGAACTCAGCCGTCAACTTGAATTTAACCGTCAGCTCGAATTAAGCCGTCATCTCGAACTCAACCGTCAAATCGACCTGCTGGCAGGGCGCTTAGCAACAATTGAGACAAATCAAAAACAACATTA
>VCRD01009532.1:2293-13889 GCA_006783055.1 Trinorchestia longiramus
CAGAACACTCACCAGCTGAGATGCAGAACACTCACCAGCTGAGATGCAGAACACTCACCAGCTGAGATGCAGAACACGCACCAGCTGAGATGCAGAACACTCACCAGCTGATCTGCACTCCAGGTCCTTGCTAAGCTGTAGGCCAAACACCAGCTGCACCGCACCAGTTGCAAAGCATAAGTTGCACCACACCAGCTGCAAAGCTTGAATTGCACCGCACAGCTGCACCGCACCAGCTGTACTGTACCAGCTGCAACGTACCAGCTACACTGCACCAGTTGCAACGCACCAGCTACACCGCACCAGCTGCAACCCACTAGCTACACCGCACCAGCTGCAATGCATCAGCTACACCGCACCAGCTGCAACGCGGGCTTTGACAGGCGAGCAGGTTGCTGCCACCAACCCCTTTAATTATTTACTCGCAAAACGGCGATTGATTGTCTCATGGACACTCGTGCGAGTCTTGGTGTTCTGACTCGCTAGTGTAAACTTGACTTCGGACGTGCCCCTCGAGCTTCAGCGCATGGCAATTCTTGGGAGGGAAATTAAGATATCAGGTTGGGATAAAGCGTTAAATAGAAGTGATATTTGTTACAGAGCTGAAATGTCAATTTGCGTGACTCTCAATTTCCGTGATAATGTGTTTCAGTAGTTGATCACCAACGCTTTTATTATGAATATTTTGTTCAGTCATGCATTGGGCTCAAAGCGTCATACGTTACTGCATCAATCGTACTAAATTATTCACTTTAATTTGGTTAATCAAAGCATTACAAAATCCTCTCTTCACTCATGGTTGAATTTTGTGTTCAAAATAATGTTATTTTCCCGTGCACAATGACAGCCATAGACCTCAATTTGTGCATCAGTAATACCTCGTTAAGGCAGTCTCACGTGGGCAACACAAGTCCAACACCATTATAGATAATTGACATAGTCACAAATAATGAAGGTCAGGAGACTCATAATGATGCACGTGCTCACTCAATACACTGACTTCACCTTACAGACACGCATATGTGGATGGATTCAGAAAATTAGAGTCCGTATATAGAAATCAGATAAAACCAATAGCCTTCCTTGAAATGTCGTTCTGAACCCCAATTACGGTGTTATCTGTGCGGAGTCAAATCATTATTTTACCCTATTTATAACAATTTCCTGTACTTGCTTGTGAAATATAAATCTTTGAACACTTCTAGCAGTTAGTGTTCCAATCAAAAGCGGATTGTATTGATAACTTAAAGGTCTCATTCAAAATTACGGGAATAGAGGGATATAATGTCAGCCCCGGCCTGTGTTGCAGCTTTGGGATTTCATTTCATAGAAAGTGCGGCAACATAACTTCCTTTTTTTAAAGTTGCTTTGCATTGAGAAAAGGGAAGCTATGTTGCCACACCCTGTATTTGAGATGGTAGGCCTCAGCACTCCTCGTACGCTCTTTCCCATGGTGTTAGTAAAATTCCTATGTACATTACTATAATTTTGAATTTTATTCTTACACGCTCTCACTGAGGGCAATACAAGTTTATTCCGCATAATAATATTTTATCTGTCCTATCAGGGTAGTTCAGCAGCGTAGTCGGTGTGGTGAATCTTTGGCTTTAAAGACGATATTTACCGGGTATATCATGAGAAATATTCATCTCTGAAAAACACCGACAAAACCAGTCGAAGCGGAGACATCAACAGAAAGACGCATAAACAAGAAAACATTTTTTGGAATAAACACAAAACTTAATAGATGCATTTGAAAATTATTAGCTTTATTCTGTCCAAACTATTGTTGGTTGGCATGAAGTTTAGTGGAGTTATCGCCCGCAAGACAAACTTTCACCCGCGTAATCAGCCAATTCTGCCCCAAAACAGGGACCTCTAAAAGCCTTGCATCGTAAGGCTCAGCCAGTGACAGCCATGGTTGCAGTTCCTCACGTGTATAAAAGAGTGGCTTTTAACGTTACTCTCATTGGCTAGTGAGCGCTTTGTAACAAAACTTTTTTTAAATATTTCAAACATGAAATTTCCTTTAGCATTTAATGGACACTGAATTTGTAGGCAAATTTTTTGCTTCTTTTGTAGTCTTTACAACAATTAAGTTGCTCTAACAAAAATTTGACAGTTCGGTATAAAATTTCCATAGCGTCCGAAAAAAGCTAGCCATAACTTAATACTTAATCCAAACTAAATGCGCTTTAAAAGTTGCGTGCATTCTGGACAAAGTTTCAGAAATTTTATTTCTGTCATTTCATAACATGATGTATTCAAAAAAGAGCCTCACCTTGAGACATTAAATTTCCTTTGAATAAAATCATAAAACCAGGAAGCGTTTCTTCAAAGGGCCGTCAAAAGTTGCTGGCCATCAGCCTCACAACCGGAGTCGCGAAACGCAAAGACACCTATCATAAACCGGCGATCTTTGGCAGGAATTTCAATCCAGAATCGGAAGAATTTCTCTAAGCACCTTGACCCTCACCACGGCGGCTGTGTTCATTCGCTCTAGGAACGTCGGCCATGAATTGAACGATAGCCGCTAGAATTAATTGGAAATTAACACGGCTTCTTCTGAAAGGAATTAGGTGGCATGAATGAGTGATGTAGCGGTGAGAAGGAACATGATACGTTGCCGAAAGATGATTTAGCTAGCAGAAATAATTCCACAATAGCTTTTCATGGGATCACATTGGTGGCCACAGACGCGTTCAGCTTCATTACAGAATACTCTTGTCAGAACATCAAAGCATTGCTTTCGGAAAAATTTAAATTTGCATGTCTGCCAATGCTAACATGAATACTGCGTGGAAGCAGCATGAACACCAAGTGTATGGAAACTGCACAGATACTAAGTGTATAGAAATTCTTTCCATAGACTTGGTGATAGAAACGATGGCTTCTAAATGCTACGGAGTCTGATTTTCTGCGAGTGTCGCATAGAATTGCACGTACCAGTGCAAATATTCGCTGAATAGAAGTACCTTTTGTAGAGGCTTACCGAAAGACTAGAACGATTTATTTTGGAATCTAAACAGTTAACTCAAGAAGAATGGACAAAGGTCCTACCACACGGCAGTTCTTAAAGTTCATACGTTACATAAAATCTCAAGACCTTTCCAGGGGGAAAAATTAATTTAGTGATGGATAAAAATTTATAAAAACAAATGCAACCTAAAGGAACTTCATTGTTCATTGCTTTCATGTCGGGGATTTCGTACATTTCCAATTTAATAAAAATAAAATTCGAACATTAGACAAAGCTACCCGTGATGTATGAACCGATAACACTCCTACTCGTGAAGAATCAGCACCCGTTTAGAAGTTGTACGTATTGAAACTCGGGTCAAATTTACAGTGGTTGGTAGAGCAGATGCCACTACCTGCTGTGCGACCGAGGATGTAAAGGATCCTGATCAGAAGCTCAGACTCTGCAGACCAAAAGTTCAGACTCTGCAGACCAAAAGCTGAGACTCTGCAAACGAGAAGACGCAGGCGAGGCTGGGTGAGGTGGGAGTGGGAGTCATGCAGCTCGAGTTGGAATGGGCAGGTCGCCGCGAGGATTTTGACATTAGAGATGGACGTGAAGAAAGGAGGGCGATGGAAGGGCTGGGGAGGAGACTTCGACGATAAGGTCCAAGAAGGAGACGGAATCCCTCGGCACCGGCGACCTCGTGGCGCCCGTGCCTGGAGGAACGCCAAATTCGATCGTGCATTTGGACGAGGCACCTTTACCTTCGTCTCGACTCGGCTTCATCGCTCACTCTCTTGACTCCTTATTGAGGTCATAACTCTCCTCCGAGAGCCCTGGACTCCCATTATTCTTCCCTCATTACATGTTTGTAAAAAGAATCTCGGCTGGAGCATCTCGCAGATCTTCGCTCGTTCCAGGTACAATCGCGTACACAACAAGTCTCAATGAAACCACTGATCGAAAAGATTATTCGATTTTGGGGTTCAAGATACTAATAATAAAAACTTTTTGTTCGGGGATTTGGCTACAGAATATCTCCAACAGTATCACAAAATATTTAACAATACGTAGTCCTTCTGACCGTACAATCATATCAGCAAGCAACAATCTCGACAAAATGCTTACAAATATTCCCACGTTTACATATCTATTGAACACGAAAACACAGTTACTCACCTTTTCCAAAAGCCTCTTCAAGACTCAAGTTCAGTCATGAAACGAAACAAGATAAAAAAAATTTTAGCGCGCTGCCACCGTCGTGAGTTCTGGATCTGCTCCACGGCGTTCACCTGCTAACATAACAGCAGTACAGAGCAGCAGGATGACCTCATTACCGCCTCGGGGTGGAAGTGCAAATTCCCCGAGACAACACTAGACACAAGGGCTGGCAATTCAAAGCTCCATTGGAGATATTCGAATGCTGGCACGGAAAGATTCTGGCAAAAGGCTTCAATAAAAATGAAGCGCTTAAAGCGATTGGCTGTACAGCGCTCATTGAGAGAGCGATGCTGCTGTATTCGACCTGCAGTAAACGACGTCTGCGAAGCTTCGAGTTTATTCAAGAACAGCACGATTTTTCTGGAGGAAAAAACTGTTGTTCGTGCAGAGAAAACGATCAAAGAACCGGTGTCTGGTGTTAAGAAGGTACAAGAAATAAAAATACGTACACAATTTTTGAACCATTAGCGTGCATTTTTACGTTTTGAAATTCACGCTAGATACAATGAAGGAGCATGATTTTCCTCAGTTCTCTCGTACTGTACGGTTATAGACAAAGATATTAGGTTACTCACAAAAATTCGGCATTGAACTGAGACAACAATGTGAAATGAAAATAACTACACAAATAAAAAATTCTGAAGGAAATCATGAATTTATATTCATACATTAATTCAATAAAAAAGGCAGCAAATTGCTCTGGATGATCCCTAATGGTGATTTATTAGAAACAACCAATAAACTTCTACAAAAAGAAGTAACAACATTAGTGAAGAAACATCTCAAAGTCAAGGCCCAGTATTATTTTTGAGCACTAGTAAAAGAATGCATGTCGCGTGACTGCTCATTTTGTTTAATACAAATAAAGTAGCGCAGGCAAAGTGAATTTACTGCAAGTTTGAGTTCATCGAAATACCGTACTCATGCGCGCCTCAACACGCATTTGCCAGTAAGTTTCGTTCCCTGAAGGCCTCGGAGGCGCAGTCAACAACGCATCTAAGACGCCCTTTCTATGATAAAGAAACTTCGCCGGACTGCCGCAGCGAGAAAATTTACAAGTTCTCCAAAGTTGGTTGCGAGCAAATTAGAGAACTCGGGCCAAAACTTTACGAGTGTCTATTTATTTATTTATTCAGGTGCGGAGATTCCCAAATCTTTTGAAGCAGAACTCAATTCAGCTTCACGTCTTCTTCTTGCAAACGAAGCTGAGTAGATCCGTTGAAGTTAGCTGAGCATTTTGTGTTGTTCTTCAGAGCTGTAGATTGAACTGCTCGGCCAGTATTGCTCAGTTAGCTATTGATTAGGAACATGAATTGCTTCTCTATTTCATTTCCTTTGAGTGGTTATATTTCGACTTGCACGAAAGAAAATTTGATACATCATTCATGAAAACTTGGACAATGGCAATACGTTGGATTTTTCATTAGAGAAACAAGCTCTGAGTAATAAATATAATCATTTGGGACAAAAACAATACAAGAAATAGTTATGAACGGAACGAGGATTTTACTATTGAAAATTTAATAATGAAAAAAATATTATCAACTCGGATATTGTAAAACTTGTCTTACCTGCTTCAACAATTAACACCATAAACAACAATAAATCATAGGAACACATCAATCCTGCTTTTAAGAGAAGCACACAGAAGCTTACAAAAATAAAAATTATGAACTCATAATTAAGAAGCAGAAGTAAAACTCATAGCCGAGTATTTCACCTGAACTCTGCACCAGTTCACTGAACTTAGCTCAAAACTTCGTAGCGATTGTTGCATTAAATCACGAAAATAATGTATAGTTTTCCCAATGTCTGCTAGTCTTTCTAATCACACAAACGTGAAACAAATGCGCCATGTCAAGAAATCTGTTGCACTGCAGCACTGAAATTAAAATAATATCTACCTCATACCTCACACGACAGACTTGTTTGTGCTACCGTTCCATTAGTGTTTACAGAGGCTGAGTAAATTTTAAAAATTGTAGACTTGAGCATTGAACATTACTGTTGAGAACAACTGAAAGAGTTTTTCTTGGCGACGAAATTATTACAACTATGAAAACAGAATTTTCCTTAAATCTTTTCAAGGGTAACACTACTACTAATGCTATTGCTACTAATACTACGACCGACCACCACCACCTACACAACTACCCGTACTACTAATAAAACCGCTACCAATACAAAGTTTTCTCTTGGACTTTTCACATAAATTCGACACTTTGTATATGGTTGAGTGAGTCGTCATCGATTACATTATATAATTATTATATAGTTGCATAGAAAGCTTACGACACTTTATTGCGTTTTACACAAAAAAAATTAATTTGTGCCCCAATTCCTATTTGAACACACTTGATTATTCAATTTGAGTGGCTTCCAACCCTTTAAGCCATTTCTATTCCTTGCCGCCAACCGTGTAAATGATCGTGTACGATGAATGACAGAAAATAGTTAACCTTAAATTGCAATTTTTTTAGCTTCACGGTGAATGATTACCCCAAAATACAAACTTCTTCCCATAGGCAGTATAATTAATGAACAACTGAACAATTTACGATGATAGAAAACTCCCTTTATCATCGGCGCCTGGGTCAGAACTTTGAAACTTTGAGAGGTTTCTTGTATGTCCCGAGCACTCTTCAGATCGCATCTCGCTCCCTCCCCCGACCCTGTGTCAGCCCGACGTGGAGGGCAACAAGCCGTTTTCGTAATAATATTTATTCGAGAACACGGTTGTCAGTCTCGTGTTCAACCTTCTAACTGGGGGGAAGAAGTAATTTCGTTGCGGAGATCTCATCTTCAACCAATTCTCATTCCATCAAGTTGTGATCGAGATCTTTCGACAAAATAGGAAAACATTTTATCCCCATGGAATCAGGTTTGAGAGATTTATGCTTGAACGTTATTAATAAAAACACAACACAAACCACTATTTATTCCAGGAGATCATAATTATTGCTGAAGAGTGGGGTTAACCTCAAAATGAAATCGTCTATAAAATACACATTGGCCGGAGTGAAGTATTTTCATGCAGGATTTGCTAACACACAGTAAATGAACAACCAGAAAATTTAGTATTCATAACTAATGTTTAGCATCATGGTCTGCACATATTCTTGCTTTCTTGGCTGGTATCCCGTGGGTCAAAACTGTACAAAAATCCACTTTGTCGTGTTCAAATCCTGTTTTATTACACGAAGCAAATAACGTTCTTGAGACTTGTTACACAGTAGATGTCAAGTTCTTTTACTGAAACCTGTTCCATCAACGAGAAATGAAGCAACATTTGAGAGCTCCTGCAATTCATCACTGTACTGTGTGCTAGAAGAGGTAGCATACGCTACTGAGCTCTGGGTCAACACACACCATCCTCACGATCAGAATAGAATAAACTCAGTTTCTACGCTACGAAACATAAAATATGGTGTTACATTAAATAATTTACTGAAAAATTTGAGTATTCTAATTACAACTGAGACTAGCAACGGCGATTTAGTAGAATCTCATTAATCTGTCATTTATCTACCGCACAATTAACCATCATTGCTATAAACGTCAAATTAGTACAATGATGAATAGTAAGAGATATTTAAAAAAATACATCAGTTTTTCCAACCAAACTCAGAAACAAAAAACTTTAAGGTAAAAGGGTTCAAGTTTCGCCTTTTTATACATGAACAAGTTTTTAAAACAAAGTGCTGACCCTTCCACTAAGATCCCATGGGAGGGCATCAAAATTCAGAGTTCTGGACGTCCGATGGCCCTGGAATATCAAGCGTGGTGACAGCACAAATTGAAGGTCTGCAATGCAGCAACTCGCCACTCTCGATACACTCGAGGCTGTCGAAGTCGTCGCTGATAAACGCAGTCGCCTGCAAAATCATCTGACGAGCTCGGAAATGGTCCGAAATTTCAGGAAAGTGTCCTTCCGCCACCCAACTTTCGTATTCATCATCAGTGAGCAACGTTCCAGGGAAAACGTTCGAAGAGTTCATTTTTTCAGGAGAGTAAATGATCCACACAGGCAGAGTTGCATCGCAAGCCTGAATGGTCTCGGCATTACAACAACGCATGTATGCATTCTATGAAAGAAAATGCCATGCAAACGCACTTAAGGGTCTGATCACTGCAAATATTTTACTTCAGATAAGTTTGCAGTAGACTGTGGAAGGTGTTTAGGAAGTCCGTAAATAGTACCACGAAATTTCTCCATGCCGAGCCGAGAGAGCGAGGTCTAATAGAGAGTGACTGGCGGCAGGGAGAGCATTATTGCTCGATTGCAGACACTTGCCTCTGGAATGCCCATCAAAGCGCGGTCAGCTTTGAAGCTACTGAGAGCTTCAAGTTTTAATGGTCCGCACCGATTGTAGTCACAGAAATATGCGGAGCGCTCGATACTCCGATGCTTTCATTGCAAATTGACCGGCTGTGCAAATTCGGAGAGTTAGTTAAATAAAAACTCGGCGCTATTCAGAGGTGAAGCATTGTCAAGCAAACTATGATTGCACTACGCACATAAATATATTTTATGCATTTTGGACACACTGCCGTGGAAACTTCCAGGGTGTCATGGACGCAATCTCAAGGGAAAGCTTGACTTTGTCATGAGTAGCGCGTGACGATATGAATTTCCATGCATCTGGAAAAGCATATCACAATTTTGAGACCCACATGTCTCGCTCATCAGACGCTTTCCAAAGCTACATGACTGCTGATAAAGTGTACGGCAAAAACAGAGCTGCAACATGACCAGTACGAGTACACGAAGATCAACATTATCACGACGGCAAAGGAAGTATATTCGATGCTATTAATCTCGTATTTTATTAAATTTACCAAGGAGACATGAAAGAGTTGAGAGAAAGCATCAGAAGGTTATAAAGACACCTTCAAAACTCGCAAAATGATTTCAGCGCTGAAACAATGTACGAGAAACCTTATGGCCAAACTAAACATAGAGTGCCATCAAACTACAACACAAGCCTGTACCACTTTATTTTATCGTAGTTCCTATATAAATAAATCTACTTCTTATGGATCTAGTTTCTAGCCCTAGTGTCAGTTTTTCTAGCGCTTACACCAGTTCATGGAACTTGCAACAATTCCGAGTACTTCACAACATTCTAATGTTCCTCTTTTGTGCATTAGCACGCGGGGTCTGCAGTAGCGGTCGACACAGAGAGCATTTTCTCATGAGATACTTCGCTAAGTGGAGTTCTTGGTAAGAAAATAGCATTCCCTTGTGTCCTCAATTTGACTTCTAAATTAAGTTGAGTCCAGAAGTGGGAAGAGTTCGCTCACGTGTATTAGGCATGAGCTCCTAATGCAGTAGAATCCGACCTAAACTTGGATATGCGTTAATATTTCCCGCCGGATGCCCTGTGAAACAGTGATAATTTTTTGAAATATTTACATTTTTTCATAGAAGTTGAAATTGAGGTGAGCGCCAACTTAATTGACTCGCTAAAAAGTCTATGTGCCGCTGACAGACTAAATGACACAATTAGCTGTAAATTGAGCAGCATTGGCAAGCTTATTTAAAAAGTAATTCGATCGCACGCAAGTCAAAGCAATTATGAAAGCAAAGCTGGCCTGTCCTTTCATGTTGAGAACTGGCTGAACTAGGCGGCACACTAGTGGGCCAGCACACCAGTGGGCCGGCATACCAGTGGGCCGGCACACTAGTGGGGCGACACACCAGTGCAGCGGCACACCAGTGGGGCGGCACACCAGTGGGCCGGCACACCAGTGCAGCGGCACACTAGTGCAGCGGCACACTAGTGGGGCGACACACCAGTGGGGCGGCACACCAGTGGGGCGGCACACCAGTGGGGCGGCACACAAGTTAATATTTTTTAAATCGAATATTCAAAAGGTAAAAGGTATTTAAGAAATGTACGGCGATCACTTTAGTAGGTTGCAATAAAAAAGAATATATGCTCTGCCCCATGAATAAACGCACAATCAAAATATGGAAAATAAAATACATGTGAAAGAGACGACATAAAATTTACAAGGGAAAATATCGAAATTAAAGGAAAGATTACATGAGATTAAAGGAGAAATTACATGAGATTAAAGGAGAAATTACATGAAGCTAAAAGAGAAATTACATGAAGCTAAAAGAGAAATTACATGAAATTAAAAGAGAAATTACATGAAATTAACGGAGAAATTACATGAAATTAAAGGAGAAATTACATGAAATGAGGTTTGAGTTTTACACAGCAAGACTTGTGATGATGAGCCAAGTTTCCTAACTAATCATGAACTCGGAATCGAAGCAAAAAGCCGTCACACTTGGAACAAAATTTTCAAGTGACAAACAACAGTGCAAAATTTATATTCATTCTAAAAAGTTCCCAAAAATAATTATTTAATAACAGTGTCTACGTGGATAAAAAATAAAAGCTTGTTACAAAGGAGAAAATTATTTGCTAATGAAGAAAAACAGAGTCATGAATTTTGAGGGCAGAAACTGAAGTAATATTTTCTTACTTTACATGTGAATTTTATTGAGTTCTTGTAATGAATATAGATAGAAAAAAATGCCTCATAACATGAATAAAACAAATTACAGAAGTATTACTTTACTGGTCCTGCCTTTGTGCCCACAGCCCCAGGCACTTAACAAGCCTTTCACAATTCCCCTTTTAGTCATTGCAAAAATACATTTCATGAACTATCACTCGCATCTTAATTCAATAAAAATTTAATTATCTAAATTAGCTCCTTAGTTAAAACTTTCATTGCAATAATTCGTCAGCACTAGCCGTTAATATTATTCGTCAATTTTATTCATGAACCTTACCCATTAATATTCACTGATCTCTATTAGAGAATAAGATGCATACATCTTCGCTGAGCGTAATAAGTAACTTCTTTAATTTAAAAGTAAAGAAAGTACAGAACAACCTTAGAAATTTTGATTGAAAACGCTTCAGAGTCCAGCAACATCATCACATCATGGATAAAACATAGGCAAAAAGAAAAACAAACATTTTTAACTTGCATAAATTACATCATAATTAAAATCTGAGAGACACATTAAACACAATTATCTACTTACAACTTGTTGTTAGAGTGAGCTGTCGGTTAAATGCAACACAAGCAGCTCACACTATCTTCAGCTTGTACGTAGATAATTGTGTTTCGAGTTCCTCATATTTCAATTAGAATGTACTCTATCAATGCTAATAATATTAATTTTTTATTTTACTGATTTTTCATCTACAAACTGATGATAGAGATATAATATAAAACGTTTCTTATTAAGAATATTGAATTATTTTAGTATTTTCTGAATTATTAAACTCTGAGATGACAGAAGACACGCAATATGAGGGTGGACTGTGTGAGAGCTTAACTAGGCAGGCGGGTTGTGAGAGCGTAACTAGGCAGGCGGGTTGT
>VCRD01009536.1:0-14437 GCA_006783055.1 Trinorchestia longiramus
ACACAGTTCCGTCAGGCTCATTGCGCACAGGACTGAAGTAAGCCTCTTGCAGGGAGGACTGAAGAAGACGTCGTGACGTCAGAGCGAGGCAGTGCGGCACTATTCCGGCCCGTGCAGCTGGACGTAGTTGGCAGGGAACAACCCGTACTGCCCGTTGCACCAACCACGCCACCAGCCCTCGTCAATCTCAAATAAAACTCACAAGTGAATATACAGGGTGTCCATAAAGTTTTGTAATATTTTGCATTTCTTAGACAGGCAAAATATGTTAAAATCTTTGTTTAGGATTTTTTCAATGTATTCCTTAGACTGGGAAAGTTTGTTGAAATCTTTATTTTAGCTTCTAGATAAATTTCTTAGAGTGGGAAATTTTATTGCATTTGTAATGAATTTTTGAAATAGTAAAGAGACCCTGTATACCCGAAAGATGCGAGTTTGTATCGCGCATAAAGTTTTAGAACGAGGATAAGACAAAGTCTGAGTTCTCAAATATCAATCGACGTTCATAAGGCAAGTCAACGAACGAAACAAATAGTAAAATTTGGGGATGATATGACTTCAGAACAAAAATGTAAAAATTTACCAGACGAAATAATTTTAAAAATAATTTATTACAGCCTCGTTCGTTGAACATTAAGAAGCTGATTATGCAAGTTTCTCTCAGGAGCAACAACCAGACAATAAAAAAAATGAGAATTTGATAAAAGATATTGTCTCAGAAACGAAGAACAGAATTTAGTACTCCAGTAACTAGTACTTTACATATTGCGTAGTTCACACAAGGAAACATTAAAAAGCTGAGGCAAGCCCAAAATCTTTTCCACGTTTTTCGAAGAGCGGGCGTCGTACCGCATGACGTTTTTTTATCGCATTGATAACAAATAACTGTACTTTTATACGTTATAAATAGCTCACACACGCTTCAAGTCTCATCGTGGAAATTAGCCTGATTCAGCCATGAAAAAAGCAGCTATGGAGAAAAATAAATACATAATTGGATGTATTCCAAATTAGTAACGAACTTGGAATGACATCACTGGTAACCCGAAATGTCAAGTATGTATGGTGCTATAGTAGTCATTTAGTTTCCGCATCAGGATGGCAAACAATTAACTAATCACTTATTATTTGTACCCTAAGCCGTAGGAAAACACAAATTGTTCCTAGAAATCATGGTGATACGCTTTGCGCAGTCAAGAATCCCGTTTAACGTATAGGAATTATTACATAGTACTTCAAGCTTTCCAATGAAGTTAAAGTGTAAGGCTAGAGTGGTGGTGATTGAATAATATAAAAGAAGAAAATACAAATTCAAGTCATACATTAAAAAGAAGGACGTTTCCAGAGTATTTGAATATTCAACACGAATGCAGCCACACTCAACTTGTGTTTATCTAATAGAAACCTAGAAAGTTTAGAGAAGAAAGGAGAACATAAGGACTATAATTATGTTGGAGTTTACGGACACGAACTGTATGCCACTCTTGAGGTAGAGAGAAAAGGAAGTGGAACGTTCCAGCAAATTATTTACAGGGCATACAAAATGAAACTTGAAAAATATTACTTAGTACAAATACAGCATGATCTACAGACAGTAAACAATGAAATGAGGGTACAGTGCAAGTCTTTTTAACCGGCACCCATGGGATCTTTGCAGTTGCCGGTTAATAAAAAATGCCATTATTTCAGGCCATCCCTTAAAACCTAATTTAAACCTATTATATCACCCAAGTAACCACAAACAATTCATAGACACAAAAGGAAAAGAATATCAACTACAAGTGCCGGTTTAAAGGAATTCTACTGTATCTATGTTACCACAGAGGTCGGACATTTATGTATTAGCTGACATGAACTTTCATATTTCACTTTAATTCACCTCAAAAGTGCCAGTCTCAAGAATGGCTCAGTTGTCATTTAAAACAAAATATTTCATTCACTCAGCAACAGCCATGGGTGATCATCTTGACATTCGAGCAGTTCGAAAGCATCAAGAAAGTCCAAAGCAGTTAAGGCTGTGGCTGTGGTCAGTACTGGTTTTATCAGGAGAGTGCCAGCTGCCATGTGACAGCCCTGCGTCTTCAGTTCCTCAAATCCAAATTTGGTGACAGACTGATGCCATGTCGGATGGATCACCATTGATCCCTATACTCTTAAGACTTGTCCCCCTAGATTTCCCTTTCTGGGCTCAGGTCATGGCACACATCGTCAGGTGTCAAACTCTTTTACAGAGTTGAAACATTGTGAAGAAATTCGTAGCCAACATGAATGAGGTGGTTGTCAGAAAAATGACAAGCCACACCAAGAAAAGATTAGAGCGGTGCAGGGATTACCTCGGAGAGTATTTTGAACACTAAAAATAAACAAAAATGTCCAATTTATGGCGAATCATTGTCACTCTTGTTTTATTAGAACATAGCGCTCAAATATTTTTTATGAATTATTATTTTAATATCACCATCTATATATCATACTACAGCTCAGTGTATTCTGTGAGAATACCAGGTCTTTCCTTCAAAAGGTCTGCAAACAAGGACAGGCGCGCTTCGCGTTCCCCACTTTTGAATTGATTAAGTGTAGATCGACAACAAAAAAACGAACCACTCGAACATACCTGCTCAATATGAGTGATGACATCATCAGGATCGAAGGATATTTCGTCCGTGTCCGCTGCAGGGAGAAAAAATGCATTAATAACAGTTAGCGACGAGCAGTTTCCGAATAGCCCCAAGTTTTATCTCACAAGCCACGCCAAAGGCCAAAAGCAGCATTAGCAGAGCATGAGCCAAGCAGCACAACAACAATTCTAGTGAGTGGTAACCCCGAGTAGACAGCAAACCCGAATACGAAGTGACGGGAGTCAAGTAATTCAGAACCTTCAGTTGATGTAAAATATTGACCGAGATAAAACCCGCCCTCGACCTTGCCAAGCACAACAGTTCCTCCAATTTTTTTCGAAATCTGAATGAGAACATCATCATAACCTCTCACTATGCATATGAATTAAAAGATAATGGACGCTCAAAGACAAAAAGAAAAGTATATTCGGCTCAAGATTTACGAATTCAGGAGCCCTGGCTTTTAAAGAAGGAACCAAATATTTTTTGAATCAATAACAAATTTCCGGTACAGTCTCTGATTCTTTGAACGATATCACGAGCTTGTATTGCCACAGATGTTATGCTGATTGAACTGACTATTACAGACAATGTTAAGCACATATTCCCCGTCACACGTTGAAGAGAGCGAGTCTGAAGTCAACTGTTCTAATTTGACTCTTAGTAGTAGAAACATAAACTTCTTCTATTTAAAAATAACACTTTTTTCACTAGCAACGGTCGCAAAGAAAAGAAAAATAACTAAATAATATAATAATATATAAATAAATACAGGTATCATGTTATCTTCATTAAAATCAATATAGTTATCTCCATCTTTGAACCGAAATAAGTTTTTTATCTCATCAATTCAACTAAACAAAAATTTTAACAAAATGTCAAATTCATTTGGCGTAGCTGGGAACAAACAGCATCAAGTGTCAGCATTAAAGATATGTTCGGACCTTCCGATATTTTATATATTTGTCTTAGCAGTAATTCTGAGGTGTTCCTCAATAAGAGCAGGCTTGATATGTGCGGACTCCAGGGTGGTAGTCTTAACTTTCAAATCCTACAAGGCTCAAACTTATACAATTGTTGTTTATGAATTCCAACATGAGGTCAAAGCGAGGGATATGGATGCTTCTTCCTCAAGATAAACCATCCTATGAAAGGTTAACCTTCTGATCTACGGAGAGTCCGCCACGATATATAAAAATATTTTCGCACATTCTCTTTCATTTGGTGTCATAGCAGTACCAGTTTATAAAAAGAATGACCACTAACCAGCCTGATAATCATAGAGAGCGTAAGCAGTAAGGCCAAGGTTCTCATCATCAGGTTGAGTGCCGTTGCTGCTTAGCGCCTCCTGGTTATCAGCAGGGACTGCTGGAGGCGCAGAAGAAGGCGGAGCAGGAGGGGTATCCGCTACCTCCTGAGGGAGGAAGTGAGCAAGTTCAAACGCAATGATATAGAGAGTAGTTCACAGCGGAACACTGCATCCTTTGAAATTAAGATTCCTGAGATATGGTGTACACATAAGATAGACTTGAATTAAGAAAGGTCGAAGTATGAAAATATTAATTTTTATTCGTATGAATGCACACTTTTAAAAGGATTTTTTTCTGATCCTAAGCACAACTGGTTAATTTAAGGATTGTTCCTGAGAAGGTTACACTGCGAACACTACACTTTAATTAAATATATTCCATATCCTTCGTAACTCATAGGGCTTCTGTACGATCGCGGTGCGCGAGCATGACAGAAATGCACGTACGTGATTAAGATACGTGCACGTGACTGAAATATCTGTGAGTGATTGATACCTTTACTTTAGATGGTATGGAACTTGATTAGCAGCCCAAGAATGGACCAAACGGCTGGTTTCTGTAACCATATTTTATTCTATTTTATTAGAACATTTGGGTTGAATAGTACCGACTAAAAAATTACGGCTGAAAATTCTTACCCAAAGCTATCCAAACAAATGGATACTAACGTACTCAAACAAGGCTGAATGTCGCTGGCGGTAAAGAAAGAGTGATGGAAATTGAAGATAGAAAACATTAATTCGTAGATCAAATGTGGGTTGAAAAAGCACAAACACTTCCCAACTTGGGCTTGAATATTTAGAAGTAGTTGAACGAAAACAAGCATGTAAAAAGCTGTACTTCGTACCACACAATTACGTGGTAGTTATATAGCAATGTAAGATAAATCAAGCAACGTCCACACAAAGCATACTGTGACTGAGGCCAGCAGTTCAGGGTACTTACTTGCATGCAGAATAACGCCCCGCGAACCTCCCCAAGCATGGAACAAAAGCTAAGAAAAATTACAAATTTAAGCAACTGAAACCTCCACACATGACAATAAGATGTACAAAACAAATAGACGTTTTCAACCAAGCTATTCAAGCGTTTTGCTTGTTTCTAACTTAGAAATCATCGATGACTCCTTGCTATTGCAACACGCTACCTCCACAAGACCCAGAAGTTGCTCCTAGTTCTGATAAAGCCTCTATTAGTTGACGCACCTTAGAGTTTACCCCTGTCCTCCTCTCATTTATGATAGACTGGCATATACCTAGATGAAATAGCACTTGAACTTACAAAGATCATCTCGCACCAAGAAAATGATAATGAAGACACAACATAAGAAATTTCAGTCGAGAACCAAATCTCCAGAATTACACGTTGGTTATTTCCACGATATGGATTAGCGACAGGTGAAATCATATCCCACTGAACCCTAGAATTACACCGTCAAAAGAGTCCCATAAACTGTGTTGTTGAATAGATTGATCAGGGCACCTTTGAGAAACACCACATTCCCTAACGTCCCTGACAAAACCAATATCAGCAAAAAATTATATGAGACAAGAGAATGCGTCCCCCTTCAACTCTCCCTCATAGTGGAACATAGATAGACATATACATATACTAAGAAAACCATCAAGTACTAATCGATAGTCGAGAAACAGATAGTACATGTTATTCAGTCAATACCACAACCTAAAAAATTATTCATATTTGGAGGTCTGAACGGTGTGCGGCAGTTGTATTCACTATGTTTGGACGTTCCATCCACTTACAAAATAACGAAATCCATCGTCGAAGGCCGTACAAAAAATTAAGAATAGCAAAGAACCATTTTGATGAAAATCCCTGTCTGAACTATTATAAATTTTGTTCATTATGGATTGACTACAGTTTCTACTCAATTTAGCCGGTGCTGATAATCAAACGATGTTCTGACTTCCTTGGTGCAAACATAAAAACAAGCAGCATGATCTTTTCAAGTAAACTAAAAAGTGAAGGAAGACGAAGTAGAAAACAATATATTAGGGCTAGAAGTTGATTCATCCACTACTTTATGGATGGGACAAAATGAGAAATGAACATGGCTAACTTAGCTCCAAAAACAACTTATCTTGTTGCATCCACCGAGGAGTACAAAAATACGTTTGAAACTATGCCCTTCTTGGAATCATGTCTATTACGAGTCAAAAATATGCCATAGTGAACATAAACCCATCATAAGGATAGTGATTGGCCCAATAAATTGAAATGTATTCTGCTCGCCAGAACCCTGAATAATTTTCTACTTTTTTCATGATAGTAGAGAAATTAGAATGTATTTTCTGGTATACTATACTTACGATACGGTTGGAACTGTGAACGTAAATCTATACCACCAATACCCTTCAGAAGATCTCAAACATGAAGCGAGTCCATAACAGCCAGTGCAGTAGTGACATAGCACCTTGACAGAACCAAGCAGAAACACGGCCTCATAAAATGCGCTTAGATGCCAGAAAATAGCAAGTAACTTGAACAAGTGGTATGCGCTATTTTTATCTCTCTTTGCGTAATTGTCGGCGAACACATGCAAAATTAATTAATAAATGCATGCAAGCTTGCACAAACAGCTAATGCAAGATCAGTTAAAGTATACACAATGATACCGCTGCAATGATACCAATTGTGAAACGTCATTAACCCTGATATATTTTACTCTAAAACAAGAAGTAGGAGAAACATCAAAAAATTATTTACATCGAATAAAACATTCTTGACCGCAAAAGACCTTGACATACTGAGTGACGGTTGATAACGCAACGTAAGTAGGGAGCGTGATTTTTTAATTATTATGATGTAGAAGAAAACTAAATTTTTTGATAACTACAGAACCCGAGAATGGCATATACTTTCGTGTGCTGTAAAATTCAATAAAAGGATAGTTCTCTTGTGAAAGCATTCGAAAGTTTTCCAAGGTATTAAAATAATGTAAGAACCAATGTTCAGTGAGAAAAATATGATAATTACAGCTCCTCTCCTAAGCACTCTCTACCAACTTAGAACCTGACCAAAAAAGATGCCAACGAGCCACTTGCAGCGCAAGACGCCCGCACGAACTCGAGTGTAAAACTTGCATCACCTGGGGAGTGAGGAGGAGCAGCTGCTCCTGTCTCCTCACTTCATCTTCGAGCCGTCTCTTCTCCGCACGCAGCTCTTCTTCCCTCTTCTGCTCCTGTTCCTCTTCCTGCTTCTTGCGTTGCTGCTCCTCCATCTCTCGCTGCGCTTTGTCGTCATGCTCACGCTGTTGCGGTTCCCGCCCGGCCGCTGGAGGGTCCTGCTTTGGAGCTGCCAAAGGCTGTTTGGCGACAGTGAAGGGTCGCCTATAGTCATTCAACAACACAACCCGAACTAGAGGGAACACTAATTCTACATGTTATTTCGCACCGCAATGAAGATCCAACAACGATATGAACTTTGAACCCACCATCGACTAGCACAGGATAAACAGCAACAGTGAATATGCAACAACCATCGCGCGGAATAAATGGTAGGATGACTTCAGAGCCAAACGATTCAAGTACTTACGTGAAAACAGTTGAGCCACTTCGGTAAAATTGTAATACCGTACCAAATAAAGCTATCACATAATGAACGGCCTCCACAACACCAACAATAGTAAATTTACAATCCCATAATTCCGCCCATTCTCACTTTTGACCAATTATTAAGCTTAGAGGAAACGCTATCCGTTTTGCACTGGTGAAACTGTTAAAAAAAATCAAAGAAAAATTGTTTAGTTAACTACTAGAATCCAAATCACTAGAAAAAGATGTTCCGCTCTAAGGAATCTACAGCAAAATTATACACTGAGATAGTTCGGGCTTAACCGAATATGTTGTCCTATGACGAAAAACTCAAGTAGGATCAGCACCTAACAATTTAGTGAGCTACATAATAACATCACAACTACACATTTGCAGTCATGTAGCTAGAGAAGAGGAAGTCGGCATAAGACAGAGGTATAATGGAAGCGGAGGCGTTCTACGCGCTAGTAAGCTAACAATTGAATTATGTTTACGATTGTTAGCATTGCCGAGGACGAATGCGCTTTGTTAGATTTAGAAAATTAATATAGGTGACACGAAGCTTCTCAATAAATCATATTAATACAAAAGAGTTCATGAAAATATTACTGCTTGATTTACAGTGAGATAACTTTCTATTGAAATCATATAATAAATCCAATGGTGGATTTCATTGTCCACTCATTTTGCAGGTATATTTGCTAAAAGACTTCCATCCAGCTGCTTGTACTCAATCATTAATAGAAAAAAGTATCAGTAATCATGAAGGGAAGAAAGCAATTCGACTAGTGTCGATTGGCAGGAAAAGAGAGACGTGTTCATCATTCTACTATCGCGCTGGGGTTGAAGTTGAAGTATAAAAGTGGAACTTTTATTCAAGCAAAATTTCTAACATATACTTAACTTTTGCTCTTGTAGAAAAGTAATTGACGGAAACCCATAAGAGACCTACATCTCATTGTATGAGTATTGCATTATTACTGCATAATAGTAGTTTAATTAACACATGGGTATGAGCAGCGTTTGTAAAACCATTCTCTACTGAAGAAATTTAGACGATACATAAAAATTTCTCAAAATATTCAAGCGAGACTTGCATCAATCAATTTGTTAAAAGAACTTCAACTAGTTAATGATTAATTGGTCATAATAGAATGCAACAATTTTATAATAATTATCAGTTTCAACGTAAAAGACTTCATTGTTCTGAAGTATCGAAGTCATTAAAGGCTTCACAAAACAGGCTTACTATTATTTTTGATAAACATTTCCGACCACCAGAAGCTGGACCCGTAACTCAGTCTCTCTAGTACACGTGTCTACACAGAGCCAATAACACCGTAAGCAGTAGATTTATACGAGTGTTCAGTGAGGGGAGAGGGCAAACTTGTCGCATTTATTCAACCCTTCATCTACAAACTGTACCTTTCACTCCTGTCATGTTCACAGGACGCAGAGTTAACTTGGCTCGCTGTGAACACGATGATCAATAACTCTTGGTACTATCATGTTCACAGGACAGTTGGTAGAGGCACCAAGAGGTACTGTCAGTAGACAAAGGGCAAAGAAGCAACGCTTCAGCGACCCAGCACACAAGGGAGCAAGGATTGAGCAAAACTCAGGCAAGACATCAAATTGCAATCAAAGGAGGTGCAGTCAACAGGCCGGGAGAGGACAAAGGCGACATGTCAAATAAAGCCGAGGCCAGAACGAGGAAGAAATGAACAACAACCAGGTTAAAACCATAGGAAAAGAGATGAATTGCAAAATGATAGCTAAATACAAAATATCAGGAGAGTACTGGTAAACACTTGTGAAGTACGTTACTAATATTATAATTATAGCTGAAGCAATGATGGATTTTCTGGAATATTGTAAGCAAGGCTTACAACCACGATTAATATTAAGAAAATACGTAAACATAAAAGATTCACAAAGGCACCACAAAAATACACAAAAATAAAGAAAAATTATTTAAAAGCATAATAAAATATATATTCACAGTATTGATTAGTTGATAAACTATAGTAATCTAGCACTTATAATTTGTTTAGACCACAAAGATCACAAACAATTAAAAGCGTACGCACTGCTAAAAACTTTTTTGACCACACTGAAATGTAGTTCAAATTTCACAAGAAAACAAAACAATTTCAACCCACCATTTTTGAACAAAGCAAAATAAAATAAAAATACAGAGAAATAATAGGAGTATTTTAGCTGAATTTATGACATTATCAAAGTAAAACTTTGTAAACATTTAATTCAAGCGTGACCCAATGGAGTGGAGTGCAAAATATCAGCGGTTGCATTGACAACGCCTCCTGCAGCCTGCAAGAAGAGCCTGTGGAAGCGCCTCGGGGAAGATTGAAAGGGATTTTCAATTTACTTCAATTTCAGGAAGATAGATTACTATATCTATCTTCCTCACGTGAGAGACACAGAAGAGACAAAATAAGAAATTGAACCTAACTTGAAAAAAAACTCCAGATTAATCCAACAATCATTGCCATTCTGAGGTAACTTGATCCCTCTAGAAAATAAGAAGTCTCTCATACTGACGAGGACATACTGATCCGTATTCCGCATGAGTGAAAACAAATTCCCATGATATGCTGAAGGACAATTCCTTTTAGTTTATCCCTGAGACTCAGAAGAATACGGAGTTGATTATATGTAAGTTCCAATATTGCAAAAACTTTCACTGCGACACTAAGGTTTTGTAGCTCACAAGCTTCAGCCATGTCTCGTTCAATTCTTCACGCCTTTCTGTATATATAATGCGTTGTGGGAAGCAATAGGATCATCTGTTGAGCTAAAATAACGCTCGCACAGCACGTTTGATATTGAGAAGATCATTCTTTTGCCTATGAAACATTTTCTTCTAAGTTTTCGAGTCCACTAGTTGCGTTGCGCTTTGACGCTCGCCATGCTTTACAGCTCATGATGATAGCAATTCTACATAAATATTTGGAATTATTTTCGCTGTGATCATTATTTTATGAAACACTTGAAAAATTTGCACAGCACACCCAGATTCTCAACCATCGCTTGATCTATTTTTTTCTAGAGATCGTCCTCAACTGAGATCGACGTTCGAAGGCACCCCAGTTCTGAGACGCAACATGTAAAATGATTTAAAATCAGTTGGATCGATCCTTTACTAAGTGCGTTATAATATCAGCGTTGACCTCAACGAACAGTAAGTATACTAGTGCACTTAGGATACAGGGTGAGCCACAAAAAACCGAACTCTGACTTGGAATGTGAATAACTTGGTAACTAACAGGTATATTTCAATCCATTAATGCTAACTGGCAAGTAAACTTGCCCGATCAAAAGCATTATATAATTTCAATACTGTGAGGGTTATTAACACGTTAAGTGCGAAGTGACTCACCGGTGGGTCACTCAGGTTAGGTTCTGTAATTTTTTTCGAAGCTTTCTAGTGACTGAATGTACGAAGTAAAGATTTGCACCGGCTAGACAACCACACTTAACGTGGGAATAGAAATGGAATGTAACCGCAACGAAGCGAGTACTGAACGTGTTCTGAATAAGTTAGGGCATCCTACTAAGGGGTTCTCGATATCGTATTGAAATTATACGTTTTGATGCGGCAAGTTGACTTGCCAATCAGCATTAATGGGTACTAATGCGGTTTGTCTGATTTCAAGCATAAATTTCCGTACCACCACATTTTGAAAGCATTTGTTGATCAATTACAGAATTTATGAGTTAACTTAAGTGGAAGTATAAAAAACTAATATCTAAATTCACCTAAATAATGAAGGTAACCCTAATGGTAAATTCTAGTACAAAATGTTGGAAGAACAGATTACATCAGAGATTGAAGAAGCTAACGATACACAATTGTTGAGGCTGTGTGGTGGACGCAGGGTGGTGTTCCTAGCAACAGATTAACAATAACGTTCTCCGATCAACCTCCCCTGATCGTATCATGGGAATTTGACACTCAAGACATTGGCCACCGAGATCGCCAAATCTCACAATCGGTGATTTCTATTTGCAGGCGCATGTCAAATCAGAGCTTTACTATACACCCCCAAGAAAATTGAATGATCTCAGACGGCGAATTGAGAACGAGGTGAACGCTCTGAAGTTATCAAAAAAGTGATACGCAAGCTAAGGCAGAATGTCAGGAGCGTCAAGCGAATAACGGTTACCAAGTAACGACCAAAGAAAAGAACTCCTTTCATTAAAAATGTGTGTGATAATTACAAGTTTAAGAATAGCTGGAAATTTACGAACTGCTTATTTTAAGGATATACATATGTATGAAAAATTAACTTTTTACCCTTCCTTGCATTTATGGTAATCCTAGTAAAACTCGGCAATTGATCATAAAATACTTGTAGTAAGCAATAGAACACAAATTTATGCGTAAAATAAGACAACCCGCATTAAAACCTACCAATTCATTACAGCGTTATTAACATTCAAAAACAGGGTTCGGATTTTTGTGCCACACCCTGTATGAGTAGGATTGCACCTCTGTTGAATGGACATACTTGGACTCGTCAAATAGTCTTTCAATTTAGTTGTCATTTCCAGCTCACTGTTGGGTTTGTCATGACACAGGCAAGTTCATGCAAAAATTCCCAGAATGAAACAATCTTTTTTGTCGTAAGTCACCACAGGCATTCATGCTGAACGCTCCAGCGTTTAGCTATACATCTGTCAGGTCGTTGAAGGTTAAACTCAAGCTGAAGACCTTTAACGATTGGATTAAAGAGAATGTAGAGCACTGTAGTTTCTGTACACCAGCAGGTGTCTTTCTTACCCGACGTTGAGGAGCAGCAGCTCCGTCTGCAGCACCTCGCACTGGAGGCAGCGACCTTGCAGCAGCCGCCCGCTCTTCCTCTTCGCTTCGTCTGTCCGAAATAAACTTGTGAGACAACCACGAGTAACATTTTACAACCACGAATAACATTTTACAACCACGAGTAATATTTTACAAACACGAGTAACATTTTACGACAACGAATAACATTTTACAAACACGAGTAACATTTTACAAACACGAGTAACATTTTACAAACACGAGTATCATTTTCCTCACACTCTCAGTGGAGGAATCAGTGCTACCTGAAGCAGGCGCTTTACGTCGTGTAGGAACGGGAAGGACTGAATTCAATCGTTGACAAAACAAAAAATACATCTCTGGAACCCAATGAATTCTTTTCATCTTTATCGTCAGCGGTCGATAACACAATATGACTCATGAATAGATAAGAAAGGTAAAAATTCAAATAAAACAAGAAACTGAATATTAAAAAATGCTGTAATTCACTCCATAGTACTTTGCTCCCGTATCCGATGTATAGTTTCATGAAAAAAAATAAAAGTATCCAATTTTTCACACCGCATTTTCAAAGAAATACATGGATTCATTTCAACAAAATAGGTACGAGACCTCTGACACGCACTTGTTAAGTACTGTATCTCTATCACAGTTATAGTAGTAATGAACCACAAAAAAAATAGAATAAGAGTACAACGCATCCACAATTTTGCGCTTACTATCTTGACGCATGAACTTTGCACTTCATTAAAATCAGAAACTTGATACACTTGTCTTTGCTCGTTTTTGATATGGGGTGAAACTATCAAAGCATATTTAAATATTCATCACTATAGAAAGCTTATTTACTGCGCAGAAATTTGAATGCCTCAACTGAATTTCTAATACTATCGACTGTATTGTGTATTGACTCCTCTCACACAAATGTCTCGCGCAGCACAGAATGAATCAGCTTCCTACAAAGTAAAAATGCTCATGAAACTTGAACGATATTCTGAATCGAGCCTCGGCCTGTGCCCCTATTACAGTGAACTGCGTAGAGGCTGGTAGTCAAACAACTGAACACTCTAAATACTCTGAAAAAACAGACTATGATATTGAAGTACGGCTGATTAAGTGAAAAAACAACGAAACGTGACTCCAAGGGAATCAATGTCAGCAACAATTTCTCATTCTAGTAGCTGTACGAGAAAGTAAATCCCATTGGCACACCATTTTCTGTGGATTTATGCTTAATATTTCAGTAGGAAGATTTTTAGTTTGAACTTGAACTAATCTTTAATTTTCAGTCCAGAAGTAGAGCAATGACAATTTTTCTGTCTACATGATAATCTTATTTTTAAATGTTGAGGTCTTAAATTATGTTACGAAGTTTAGATCTTGGCTTCTTAGTAGTACAATAGTCTGTCGAAAGCCAAGCGGTAAAACTTGAACTATTCCAATCGTGAAAATTGCCATATGTTTATGTTAAAGTAAAAATAAATTTTTCTAAGGCCCGAAGATAACTTCATATTGCTCGAAAAAATTTAAGAGTACGAATAAGTTGAACGACAAAAAAAAAAATTCATAATGATAGCCTGTTGCTGCCGCTGGTTGCGCAGTACTGCGTACGATACAGTGCCACAATCAAAAAAATAGCGTTTGCTGATACGGAGGAAATATCTCGAAAGAACACAAGACAGACCTGTCCTCAAGTTCCTGCTGCTGCTGGAAGTGCTGCCGCTGCGCCTTAAGGTCCTCTTGCTCCTGTCTGAGTCTCTCTCGCTTCTCGTCCACCTCGCGCTGCTTGGCAGTGTCGGCAGCTCCAGACACAGCGAGGTTTTCAAACCGACTGCGCAGGCTCGACGCGTTCTGGCTTGCTGATCCACGCAACAAAAATGATAATGGTAGTTCGTTTTGTGCACTAATTAACAGTTCTTCACAGTTTCATCGAACATGCAGAAAATGCTAACAAATCAAACATATAAAAATGATTCCACCTTAAAAGTACTTTACCAAGTAGATCTGTGACTCGGTTAAGACGCGGTCGTTATCAAGCAAAGTTGGAATAGAATAGAATAGAATAGAATAAGGCAATAGGAACGAGCCGTTTGGCCCATTCTTGGTTCAATACCGAAGTCCCATGCCGTC
>VCRD01009539.1:0-14433 GCA_006783055.1 Trinorchestia longiramus
AACTCATATCAAGCAACAACTCATATCAAGCAACATGCTGCAGCAGAATTTCGGAAATAGTTTGCACGGGCCCAGTTTACAACCCCTTAAAAATTTCCTACCCTTTTATGTTCAGCTATAAATTTTCATCGCGTTAAATTAAATTATTTTGACTTGAAAGTAGTGGCAGTATTTATAGTGATGAGAAAAAAACTTCCTACTCTTCGGAGTACAGCTTTTTTACCGTTTTTTTATCTAGTCTTTGAGACGGCAAAGGCCACATTGAATAAGAGAATACCACTTCCTACAGCGTTTTTCTTCTATTGCATCATCTCTCAATACACGGTGAAGGGATTTTGCAACTATACTGGAATTGAAATTTCTTTCAATCTCACCTGCACTAGGAATATACAGTTAAGTGGATAAGTATTCGCTACGTTTTAAAAAGTAAAACTCTTTAATTTTTCTTCTGTATGTGACAATGATCTCAATTATAGATTATGACAACTTAAAACTTACAACATGGCGAGTATATTACTACTCAAAAAGTTTTCAAAAAATTCTCGATAAAGATTTTACAACAAAAAATATAAAATGACTAGATTAAAAAATATTCCATATATATTGCTATATATATTTTGATATTTTGTTGCGTATCCCGTGTTTAATATTACAGCATGCAAAAGTTTTCTGTACTTTGAAGTGAGGGTTTTGCACATATGAGCAGGAATGTTTGCCTATTCTTCTCTGCAAATCTCTTCTAAATCATGCAAGTTTCTTTGTTTTTTCTTACTAACCATTAATTTCAGTTCTATCCTCAGATTCTCTATTAGAGTTAAGTCCGGAGACTGGCTGGGCCACGGCGATACCTTTACATACCGTGAGGAGCAAAATAATACAACACGCTCATTAAACCGCCAGATTGCACATTTACAGACCACGTACAATACGAAAATAATGGACTATATATGACCAATAGTATAAAAAGATAATAAAATATCTAAAACCCACAAATATTGAATAGAAAAAATATATAGGAACATGTATAATAAATACGTGAACAAAAGTTTACAACACATTCCAACATAAACATACATTAATACTTCGTTGCATAGCCCTTATTATTATTTGTGGCTTCGAGACGTTTATAGTAGTTCACTACCAGCCTTTTATTAGCTTCGGGCATAATCTTATTCCATTTTTCAATGAAAATTTCTTTGAGTTCAGTGATGTTATTGAGACCTCTCTTCTGAATCTTCAATTTCAATTCCCTCCACAAGTTTTCGATCGGGTTCACATCCGGGGATTGACTTGGCCACTCTAAAATGTTTATCTTCTTCATCCTCAACCATTCCGTGGTTTCGTTTGCAGTATGCTTTGGGTCGTTGTCTTGTTGGAATTATCAATCTCCCAACATCAGTATGTCAAATGACTGGAAAAAATTTTTCACCAGAATATCACTCTGCTTTCATGCGTCGTTTGATGATGTGAAGATTGACAGTACTATAGGACGAAAAGCAACCTCAAATTATTGTTTCCTTCCCGAAATTTAACAGTAAGTATGGTGTTTTTTGGTTTGAAAGCTCGTCGTTCTTTCTGAAATATGACGTCGATAATTATGATTGAACTCTAATTCGGTCTCATCTGTCCAAAAACATCATTCCAAAAGTGTTTTGTTTTTGATAAGAGGCTATTTGCCAATTTTTATCCAACTTTAACGTGCTGTTCAGTCAGAAGATGATCTTTCCTGGCTTTCTAGGATCGAAGTCCACATTCTCTCAACGCATTTGTTACAGTATGATAAGAAACCACTGTTCAAAATGCTTCTACTTCACCTACCAATTTTTTTGGGTGGTTTGAAATTTTTTGAAGCGATTTTCACTAGCTTATTCATTGCTCAGGTCAAAATTTTCTTTGGAGCACCTGTTCCGAGTAGACTTTCAGTAGAATTATGTGACTTCTAATTCCGTATTATCGATCGCACTGTCGGTGGATCGAGGTTAAACTCTTTTCCAATGGCCCTATAGCCTTTATCACCTTTATAGGCATCAACAATTTTATTTCGGTTGTCTACACTAAGTTCTTTGATCTTAGGTTTGTTGTTGAAACACAGTAAATGGTGACAGCACACTGCACTCGTTTTAACGGAGATGTAGTGTGCTGATTTAATCACTGATTAGATGTTTGAATATTGTAAAGACTCCCAACATTTACAATTAATACTTCTAAAATATAAAAATCTACGATATAATGACAAATTATCACAAAGATATATGTTAAAAAAGTATTTTGGTACTATTTATTGAATACTTTTTAGCCTAGTCATTCTATATATTTGGTTATAAAATCTCTAACGAGAACTTTTTGAAATTTTTTTAGTAGTAATATACTCGCCATGATGTAAGCTTAAAGTTGATATAATTCATAATTATGATCATTGCCACATACAGAAGAAATATTAAAAAGTTTAATTTTCCAAGGAATATCGAATACTTATTCACCTAACTGTATAATCCACCTCAAGCATGATTCACTCAAACGTACGCTCTACTACCTACATAAAAACGTTACATGAACTTCCGCAGTCTCTCTCAGAGACCGTACAAAAACATCAGCATCCACTAAACACACTATGATAAAAAGTCATTCAGAGCCCTTTTTGAGCAGGTCTCTTAATATTGAAAATGAATCTCATTAATCGTCATCAAACAGAGCAAGGAGTGTAATGTCAGCCGTGTGACTATGTATAGTAAAATGATAAGATCTAAACTGCTTGCTGAGTTCTCTAGTTGTACTGGTAGGGTTTTCATCAATACTAGCTTGCAATTCCTCAAAATTGTGTCCTTTGGAGCGTTCTTTTCTTAGTTTGGCCTTTAGACTGAAGTCATCCTTTCTGTGACGTGAAAACTACCTTCTACAAGCCTTTTCATTCACCACATCATTTCCATGACTGTTTATGAGTGATCTTGCTGCTTAAAGGTTATTGTCCTTCTAAAATTCGTACAGTGAAAAGCCTAATGTGTCCTTTACTTGGAGAGTACACTTGGGTCAACAATAATCATTTATTATAATAATTTTAACAAAATCTGGAAGAATAAATATTATTTTAGTGATTTACATGGCTACACATATGTCATTTGTAAGTTGAATTGATGCAATGATCCCCTACAGTTATAACTCAAAAACGGACGGAACTTTCATTATAGCCTGATAATTTCATGTTTTGATTAGTCTTTTTGTTAAATCGTGCCTGATCTTGAAGTATATACCGGCAAATGTCATGTCGAGACATTGGCGTATTCAACATCAATCAATGCATATCATATTTTTGAAGTTACTATTTTGAAAATTAAAAACTCTGAGAACATGTGCCTTGGAAATCTTTCCTAGACGCTGTTGGCAGGAACTAAAAAAGTGTTTGACGGTATAAGTTTCAATATTATTATTAAAATTCGATATTTATGCACGTGATTTCATGATATATCATTATCGTTAAATATTATAATCAACAGACACTTAGGAGAAACTAAATTGTTCTCAAAAAAGCTTCACTCGTATGAAATGGAAATGAATGTACAAGGAAGAGTACTGATCACACATATATATATGTACATATTTCTCATATATAAAAAAGGATACTTGAAACTGAATAACAATAAAAGTATTTTACAATAGATCCAAGATGCATGAATATTACAAATTAATTGACCTACTGAACTTTTAGCGGAAAATAACTTCCATGGTTTTCTTATTGAAATTTCGTAGCTTGAGAAAATACTTCCTATTATTCACTCGCCTACGTTGCGTCAGTATATGCTGTAGAAGAATTACATTCATGGTGCTGTGAGTATCTGCAGTCTAGCGAAAACACCCAATTTCACAAATAGGAACAGTTAGATGCACAAGTTTACAAATTAAAAAAATCACGAGTTAACGATATGAATTCGATGCACTAAATCTCTGAAATCCGACTAAAGAGTTTGCAGTATACGATTTTCAGTTAAGCAGAAACCTGAAGTTTATTTCTTAATGAAATCTTTGCGAATTTTTTTTGACTCTCATGCTTTGCACCTTCACCTTCGACTCCTACCCTGTAAATTGAAACAACTCTTCAGCATCAGTGCTCGCATGTTGGGAATGAATATAATTATCAACACTAATAAAATCATAAAATCATCAGCGCTCGGACTTGATCTTTGGGATCTGAGCCGAGAACCTGAGTTCGCCTAGGAAAATTTTCCAGCTCTTGGATTTGCAGCTAACAACAGAATTATAAGCATATACGGTAGCAACCTAACTGTCGACTGCCGTTACAAAATTCAGGATATTGCTTCATCCTATGACGAAGCCATGGCATCACCTGAATCCCACAGATGGAAATCAGCAATGGATAAGGAAATGCTATCTTTAAGTTATAATGATACCTATGTTTTGAAGCCATGTCCTAAAGGTCATTCAGTAATTGGAGGAAAGTATATGTATAATATTAAATATGGACCAAAAAATAAAGAAGCAATCGATGCAAGATATGTTGCAAAAGGTTTTTCACATGTTAAAGGTATTGATTAAAAAGAAACTTTTTCTCCAACTACTAGAATGTCTTCCGTCAGAATAATACTAGGACTAGCTGCTAGAAATAGTAATATTGTACATTAAATGGAATTTAAAACAGCCTATTTTAATTCTAATTTTGACTGTGAACTTTAGTTAGAACACTCTAAAGGATATGAGAAAACCGGTCTCAATGGAGTACCTCTGTATGTAAGTTGAGAAGGTCAAAATATATGGATTAAAACAAAGTGGAAGATTGTGGAATATTTCACTACATGATTTACTAGTTGATCAAGGTTTTTTACAATCTCTTGTTGATAATTGTGTTTAAAACAGGAAGGATAGATGTGGCGTATTCACTGTCAATGTATGGGTAGATGATTTGTTGATTTCTGCACGTGATTTTGCAAGCCTAAGTACAATTTAACTTGCTCTCGGTAACAGGTTTAAAATGAAAGATCTGGGTCAACTAAAATATTTTCTTGGAATTGAATTTGAATGTGGTAACAATTTTAGCAAAATGCATCAAACAAAGTTTGGCAAGGAGGTTATTTTAAAATTTAATGTGGATGATAGTCACCACAAATCGGTGCCCTGTGATGCAAGTTTGGTTACTCCAACTGATATAAAATCAAAAGAACGAAGATCCTACACATTACCGAGAAATTGTTGGTAGTCTTATCTACATAATGACATGTACCAGGCCTGATATCTGCAGGATTCTTGGTTTCACTGCACGACACTTTGAATGCAAGTCAAAGAACATAATATTACCGCTCTATAAAGTGCTAGTCCGGCCACATTTGGAATACACAGTGTAACTCTGGTCTCCTACCCTACGATGAAATATAGATAAAATGGAAAAAAAAATCAAGCGTAAAACAACGAAAATGATTCCAGAACTCCGCAATCTCAGCCACGAAAGACGTCTTCAACAGTTTGAACATATCTTCTTAGAGCAAAGAAGACTGCTAGGACAAGTTAGTAAGACCTATAAGTATCTCAACGGTCGTAATGATGTTACCCTGGAAGGGCTTTTCGAAAGAGACGGTAACATCCGGACTAGATATAACGGCCATAAACTAATACTGAAAATCTTCAAAACATCCCAAGCTATGAACTTCTTTCCCGTTAAAATTACTGCAAATTGGAACCAGCTGCCCGAAAACATCGTTTCTATCGGCACTGTGAACACATTCAAAAATCGTCTCGACATATATTGTATTTGGAACCCCTCAGTATTATAAGGTAATGATTTTATGTCTTTAACTCCTGGGGCCAGTGTATGATTGTGAAACATGAGCGTGACTGAAATGCCTGTGCTTGAGTGAAGTGCATGTATGTTTAAAGTGTACGAGCATGATTGATGCCTTTACTTTAGACGGTATGGAACTTTGGTATCAACCCAAGAATGGGTCAAACGGCTCGTTTCTATTGCCTTTATTCTATTCTATTCTATTCTACTCTATTCTATTCTATTCTATTCTATTCTATTCTATTCTATTCTATTCTATTCTATGCAATTACAAAATTATTATAAAGACTGGCTAAACCTACTTATTCTGATTTGAATATGTGTAAATTCAAGCTGTAACATTTAAAATGCACGTTTAATTTTGGACCAACTTTTGTTATGTATGGAAATGTAGAATTGAAAGGTTTGGTAGAGACAGACTGGGGAAGCTCAGACGATAGAAAGAACATCTCTGGATATTGCTTTGAATTTAATGATGGCGATCTAACTTCTTGGAAGTCTAAGAAGTAATCTACGGTTGATTTGTCTACCTGTGAAGCAGAATATACAGCTATTACTGACGTAGTTGAAGAAGCTAATTTTCTCAGCCAACTATTTTCAGATATACTTTGCAGTGTGATCAGTCCTAATGACTCACATTGTGATAACCAAAGTGCTATACAGCTCACTAAAAACCCATTATATCATCAGCGTAGCTAGCATATTGATGTTAAGTATCACTATATTAGATAGCAAATTGATGCGAATAAAATAATTTTGAAATGTATTCATTCAAATGAAAACACAGCAGACATCTTTACTAAACCTGTGAATGTAAGTAAATTGAAGTTTAATGCTTGCGTCTAAAATGAGGAAATTGTTTTCTAAATCTGAAACTGTGCACATGACTTTACTGTGAGGTTTTACAATGTTTTGGTTAGTCTTAGTCTTTACTTAGAGTTTTACCAAAGAATACAAATTTCAGTGTCGTCAAAAATGTGTACACATGTCGATACAACACTTTACATGTTGTTCAATAACTTATCGTTAAGAGGGAATGTTAAATGTAATTATAAGCTGTTGGTGAACTGTTGCTTTACGCAAGTTCTCCGTCAATATTTTCGGTTATCATTATGACATGCGTTTGTCATTTGTTCACGTGCAAAGCTTCTTCGTTGCGATTAGAAGTCGTTCGTTTTTCTTGTTCTTGTCTTGACTTCTGATAGCATTAGAGGTGATTGTTCCGGTGCTTCTCTCCTTACCCCCACAATTACACTTAATCAAGTTCCACCTTCATTAATCCGAAAAATGCCAACACAGGCAAAGAAAGTCAAAAATCGTTTTCCATAATAATGAGACGCCCAATGTTGTTGATGAAGCTCCTGTTATCCGTTAAACTTGACATATGATGGAAATCGTGCAAACGCACCTGATATCTAAACATTTTTTAAGTGGGCGTACAGAGCAGCACTCACCATTACAGAGGATGATTTAATTTAGAAAAGTATCCAATGGTGGAAAATGATACTATAAAAAGTTCTTAACGTACGTTCAAACAAACATTACGGCTATATTTTAAAAATTATGAACCTACATTACCATAAACTCATTTTCAATCAAAAATTTATCGACTTGGCTGTGCACAAACGCGTCTTCAGTGTAAACACTCAACGCTCACGACAAGCATCTTGTTTAAATTGCAGTCCGACTTTCCATTGACCATCTTGCCATTCTCCACTAGAACTTATTTCTCTGAATATTTCCTGATTTTAATAAATGAATATGCCAGTTAATATTAACAATAACTCATTTGAATACTTTTCCAGACTCGAACTGTGCAACAGTTAATTACGCAGTTATACAAAAAGAATTTATTCTTCCCTTTGAATAAATTTCCTTTTATACAATGTGCCATTCCCGTTACTGTGAATCAAATAAATGTTACCGTTAGGTTCCTTTTCTTCTTCTGACAACTCTTCTGGTGACGATCTCAAATCTCGAGCATACTTGTCAGTTCCACTCAGTTTTCTTTTCATCGATACAATCAATTCCCAAGTCCACATTATGTGCAGTACCAGCAAACTGTAATCAAATAATTGGCCTATGAAAAAGCCAGGGTAATTATTTAGTCTCATAATAGTTGGCGCATAATAGGTTGGAATGAGGCCATGAATGGGGAACATGAGAACTCTAGTACTGATCCACAGTACAGCAAATGTCATCGCACATCCGTCGGCGACCCGATGATACCCTGAATAACTCCAAAGCTTGCCAAATGCTAGAGGAATATCTGCGATTTCATGCATAAAGAGTGTTATTGTCAACATTCTAACAGCATTGAGTGACCAGCAGAAATAAAAATTAAAGAAGGTTATCAGGTGATGAGCAATCATTTGGTAGAAATCGTGCCTTGGATCTTGTCGTAGTAAGATAATGGTTTGAGTGACATAAAATGAACAACAAACGACATTGTACCACCAAACATCTGGCGTAACTTGATGGAAAGGAAAATTTTTCCAGCATTCTCTTGGATCTTTGAAGTATGGCTTGACAACTACTAAGAATAATCCACTTATAAAAAAGGACGTGTAGTACGTAAGTTGCCACCCGAAGTCTTCAAATTTCTCCAAAGTGGTCATTTGTACAGACAAAGCTTTTTGGCGTAACCATCTTTCGACTTTCCGTTCTGACCAACCAATCTGGGCAGCTGTTTTAGCTAGCATGTGTGGGGGAGGCCGAGCCCTGTTAATTTTATATAAGATTTCTAAATCCTTATTTGGGGTTGGTGAGCGATAAGGTTTGCTTCGAACACCTGCTCTAAGGCCAATCGGTCTAAATACAAGAGGAAGGAGTATAAAATTTCTGAATAGAAGTAAACAGATGCTGAGTGCTACTGCCCACGTAAAAAAATTAAGAACATCTGGAAATTTTGTGTCCTCCGATTCAAAATCTTTCCAAACATATTTTTCCGGTAACCAAAACCATTCACTCCATGTTCGGTTCATTGTTGACAGGCTTTGGTTTGCACAACGCTCTGTAGCGCAGGAAGACGTTCTACGAGTAGGATGGATCAAACAGCTCAAGGTTTCATGTCGTCAGAAGATACCACAGAAGAAAATTCTGGAAAAAAATTCATCATGAAATGAAATTCAGGGCAGGTACAGCAGAGGAAATTCTTTTATTTCACACAGAAAAATGGAAAATAATAATGTTTCCACCAATTTTTATACTGGTCTATTAGCTTAATAAATGAAACACGCATTGCTCTTTTTAAATTTGTTGATAAATTTGCACAAGGCACAAGAACTCAATGAATAGAATAAATTTAATGTACCTCTGAAGAATGATGATGCCTCAATATTTATGATGAAGTGTAACAAAAAATTGCTCTTGCAGGAAAAGTTTCCAAAACTTTGTGAAGTCGACGAAGCTTGAATTTATTCGTGACGTGATTTATTTATTGACACTAATTATTGAAGGATAAAAACTGCCGATTTATAGTTTTAGGATCAGAATCGGATATTTGCATGAGAACCAAAGATACACAAAATATAACTTCTTGTTACACATTTTTAATACTTTAACCCCTTCAGTCCCCTCGTCCAATATAGTGGACGTTTTTATCCCGTGTATTTTTTATCCTGTGACTGAAGGGGTTATGTGGTTTTTGACTTTATTTTGCATTTTGTTTAGTGAAATTTAATAGTAATATTGTTAATTGCAATACTTTTTCAATATTTGAAGTCACATCACAATGGATCATTATAACAAGTAAGACCTTTTTTCTCATAGATGCTTTCACTAGAATTTTTCACACATATGTATGCTTCATCATGTACTGCCCGTACTTACATTTGGAATTTGCAGAGCAGCTCTGGTCTCCTACCCTACGAAAAGATATTAATAGCATGAAAAAAATTCAGAGTAAAGCAACGAAAATTATTCCTGAACTCTGCAATCTCAGCTACGAAAGACATCTTCAACAGCTTGAACTTCTCTCTCTAAAGCAAAGAAGACTGATAGGACAACTCATTGAGACCTACAGCAGGGGAAACATATATTCGTGCATGTTAATATTCTCTATTTATTCAATTTCTGATGAACGAAAATGCGATGTACATATACTATATTTGCTAACACATGCATGAACTACGGATATGCGAAATAAACGAGTAAATTGTAGTAAATAATGAATTCCTATATAATTATAAATATTTAGGGCGAAAAAAGTATTCGTACAGAACAAATTTCTGATTTTAGATGACACGAAATACTATTTGGATAAGGTTTTTGTTACTAATACTTTCTTGTTTGTTCATGTTACCTTGAAATGTTGAAATATTAACTGATTCATTAAACACTAAGAAATCATACAGCAGTGTCGTAATAATGACGAAAGGTGAAGAACTCACAAATTTCATGAAAACTTTGATTATTGAACAGTGAAAAGCTGGTGATGGTTACAAAAAAGATCAGAGAACATTTAAATTCCATTTCCTACTATTGCTTCATTCACTCAAAGATATAAAATACCAAAAACTGTTGAAAACAAAATAAGATCTGGCGTACGACGCCAGATTTCCGCTAGATCCTTAAGAAAACTCAAACGAAGAATCGAAAATAAAAAATGATCACCAGAAAGGAGTTGCAAGAAGATTTATTAGCTTCAGGGACTAGTGTTGCACTACGAACAATTAGCAATGAGCTTCATAGAGATCATATGAAGTTACGCTTTCCTTTTACTTTTTTTATACTTTTAGTCACTGTTTACTAAAAGGCACAGAGATGCCCGTTTAAAGTTGTTTCTGAACTTAAAAATAAACCTGATACATGCTGGGGGAATGTTCTATGGACAGACGAGTCAGAAATGGAATTGTTTGGACGAAATTCACGTAGCCATGGTACAGCCTATGCGCCGAAGAGCACAATTCCTACTGTAAAGTTTAGAGGTGGCCGCATCATTGTGTGGGGGTGTTTTCTGTAAATGACACTGGTAATTTATATGTGATAGATGATAAATGGATGCAGGGATGTACCAAAATATTTTGAACAATAATTTACGTGATTCCGTGTAAAGAATTCACCTCCATGAAGAGTGAGGTTTACAAGAGGCTAACGACCCTAAGCACACGGTGAAGTCTGCCAAAAAATGGATTATAAATCACAATCTAAAATTACTAAAATGGCCAAACCAGTCTCCAGACTTAAACCCCATTGAAAATTCGTGGCGTTAGTTAAAAATTAAGATTTATTCAGGTGCTCCACCGTGCATTGCAGATTTGAAGAAAATTTATGAAGAGGAATGGGGCAAAATTCCTAAAGAAACATGCAAATCATTGATTAAGAATAACAGAAAAAGATTGATCGAAGTCGAACTGAATAATGGTTATGCTATGAAGTATCTACATATATAATTGATTATGTATCTCCATCTCTCTCTGTGTGTGTCCGTCCCATTACTTCCTATCTATTACTGAAGAAAAATTATTGAACTGAAATCGGAACGGGTATGCATGTATTACAAGCATTGTATTCTGGATACCAAAGGCACCGGATCACTATAAAATACGCCATTTGTTCCGTTATTAACGTTCTTCTCTTACATGGCCATGTTATCTACTCGTAATAATAAGAATGATTGTCGTGTGTTTATATATTTATTTATTTATATGTTTCGTGTCACACTCATTTTCGCTGTACAAGTGCACTATAATAAGTGACTTTCAAAAAAAAATTGAGAGATCCAGAGCCTCATATACTCGAATCCGTATCGTGGATACAGAGTTCGGTGGAGTATTGCATATTACAATATACATACACAAGCTCGCAGTTGCTTTCCGTAATGCTGAATTTCTGTATCTAGGATATGATACGAATGGCTATAACTACTTCTATTGCAGCTCATAAATACTGTATTTTAAGTGTTTATTACTGTCACAAGAAAAATAAATTACCTTTGAAATAAGCTTAAGCATGGAAACTGCACTCGAACGGAAAAAAAGACTGAATCGAGAGCGAAAAAGAAGAGCGAGAGAAATGATTATCTCAAGAACAACAAGCTGTGGTAAGGCAACAGAGGCGGGATCAGTATGCAAGTAATTTACAAGAACGACTAGCAGCAAGACTAAGGCAGGCGCAGAGGCGTGAACAGGAGGATGATGACCAGCGTTATGTTTGTAGAAGGAATTTCAGAATTGCAGCGCAAGAAAGAATAGCTGTTGAAACTGAGGCAGAATCAAGTCATATGAGAGAAGATATGAGGGGAAAATCAAATAAGAGATGAAATGAGACAGAGAGTGCAGCAAAGTCGAATAAGAGATAGGAATGACATAAAAATAACAATTAAAGAAACTGATGTTCAAGGAAATTTGGTAGATGATTTGTTTTTCACTTGGAATGTTGTCATTAAAGAAATGCTCAATTAAAACGTTTGTCCATTGTAAATATGTATAATACTAAATATATTGCAATGCGTCCTTATATGTGATTTTATTTAATATATTTCCAACAGTATTTGCCATCATTTTTTATGGCACGGGTACACTAGTCATTAGATAAGATACAAAATGAAAGGTCTGTATGTATTCAAGAAAAATATTCTGATTCTGACAGTACCACTGGTAAAACTGAAAAATGTATTTATTTCATAGATCTTTAATTTTCTTACTTTTGGATCAAGGAATTTTGACGGGTACTATCTGGGCCACGTTATCGTTAGATAAGATGCACAATGGAAGTCCTGTATATATATAAATGAAAAGTATTCATTTAAAACACAATAATTCGTCGTAAATCTACAATGTATTTACCTCTACAATAATTTCAAATTTGTCAAATCTAAATCGTGGAACTTCCGCGGGAGCTGGCTAGTTAAATGAGAATTATCTATTATTTATGATCTGTACCAATACTTTTTCACTCCTAAATATTGATAATTGTATATAAATTTATCATTTACTATTATTTATTCGTTTTTTTGCATATTTTTACCTCAGGGGTGTGTGTGCAAATATAGTATCGGTATATCCCATTTCTATTCCTCAGAGATCTAATAAAAAAGAATTTTAACCTGTACGAATATTTGTTTCCCCACTGTCTAAGTATCTCAACGTCCTTAACGATGTTACTCTGGAAGGGCTTTTCGAAAGAGACGGTAACGTGCGAACCAGAAACAACGGCCAAAAACTAATAACAGGAAACTTCAAATCAACCCAAGCTCTAAACTTCTTTCCCGTTAAAATTGCCGCAACTTGTAACTAGCTACCCGAAAACGTCGTTTCTCCTGGCACTGTGAACACATTCAAAAATTACCGGGATAGATTTTGGATTAGGAACCACCCAGTATTATAAGGTACTGATTTTATGTTTTTAACTCCTGGGGCCAGTGTATGGTTTTGAAACATGAGCATGACTGAAATGCCTGTGCTTCAATGAAGTGCGTTCACGTGAATGTATTGGTTTATGCGATTGGCGTGTTCGTGCGTGATCGATGCCTTTACTATAGACGGCTTGGGACTTGGATAGCAGCCCAAGAATGGGCTAAACGACTCGTTCCTATTGCCTTATTCTATTCTATTCTGCTTGTGCCACACGCAGCTTGCATGCAGCAGAATGATTACTTGTAGCGTTGGCGTAACAAAATCATTGAATGCAACATTACCTCACACTTTGGCTGACGGACACTGTTTCCTCCATGCAGTACCCCTTCAACTTAACGAAACACCAAACTCAATGCAAGCCTATAAATTTCTAATGAAAGCCATCGAAACTGAGAGCACAAGAAATAAAAACCACTGCAGAAATTTTATCGACGAGAACAGTGGTAGACTTGATCTTTTGGTATAGAAATACCTCCATAATAAAATATTCGATCATGCAGCCGGGGACCTCATCCCGCAAATGACTTCCAATGCTCTACAAAAACCGATCCATATCTACAGCGAAAGGGACGGCGGCATATGGAAGACAATAGTTCAGCCTACAATGCCACAGAACATAAACCAATCCCCTTTACTAGTCCATCTGAAAGACTACCACTATAGTGCTCTCACTAAGGAAAAAATGCGTCCATTAATAAAATTTCAGCATCCAGATGACTAGACAATAATGCAAAGGTAAACACAACACCTTTGGCTGGCACCACGAACACCAAACAGCACCTCACCGAACCCCACACTTAAATGCAAAATGTTCCGCACAACGTAACGAATGGACAACTTCGAGTAAATACCCTAAAATAAATCGTATCAAAATTAAACATATCAACGTGCAAAGCCTCAATGACAAATTGGATGATATCAAAGTAATGATAATAACCGAAGACATTGACATTTTATGCGTATCTGAGACATGGTTTGATCCCAGAATTCAAAGCTCACATTTTAATATCCCAGCTTATTCACTTTACCGGAACGATGGCAAAAAAAACAATAGAGGTAGCAGATCTTGCATTTACATCAAACAGGTCTACACAACATCACAGATTTTGGAAAAAGAAATGTGTGAGGGTATAGAAATGGTATGGCTTAACGTGCTGGTAAAAAAGTACAAATCTTTCATTATTGGCACCGTCTACAGACACCCACCTGCTTCTTTACAATCATCTTTAGAGTTTATTCAGAAAACTCTTAGAACAATTTCAGAAACCAAAAAATTCTTCTATGCTTTCG
>VCRD01009545.1:0-14426 GCA_006783055.1 Trinorchestia longiramus
CGATCATTAATTTGCTCTATTATTTTATCTTTCGTTATCCACTCATAATTTACATGCATTGTTTTGGCCTTGATGATTTTGCATCAGCACTTTTTTAGTTTTGCCGGAGCTTTAATTTTAGAATTTTGTATAAATTGTGTATTATTACCTCTCCATACTATTTCCCACCTTTTATTATTATTCATGTCCTATTGCCCATTCATAACCCCATCAGTTTTAAGTCGCACAGTCGGCTTTATTTTTCTCACCTTTATTCTTCATAAACTGGTAGCCGACTGCCTGGCCTCAAGAGAAAAGCGTTAAAAGTCCACGGAGTTTCCGTTACAGATTTCAATTGCAGCGGCTAACCGTGTATTTCTCATGCATAACTAACACTTTTTATGTCCATAATTAAGACTAAAGTAAGATGCGTGGACCACATACGTCACTCACTTTCAAGGCTCTCTCACTTACCTCATGCATCATAAACTACGCACAAAAATAGATAATTTTCTACGGAAAATCCCACTATTTAAAAGAAGTATGACAGCCAGAGCGCGGCGAGGTTTTAAAGCTTTCATATGGAAATTATTGGAGATGAGAAAGCTTTACTAATTCCTGATTTTTAAGCAGATATGCAGCGTATGCAAAACAGGCCCAAATAATGCAAAGTAAGAAAACAGTTCACGGCAGGAAGGGACAGCTTCAGTCTCTCACCCTTCATACGTAGGCCAGTAAATTAGGTAAGTTATTTTACTGAAGGAAGTGTATTGACTTGTGGTACATTGGGTGGCGCCTGTTAGAGGAACCATAGTTTCAATTATTGGTTTCGTGGAATAATTTTTTCTTAAATTAAAGAATAGGCAGAAAACCAAATTTCGAATATATAACATAGTTTCAGTTATTGGCACTGTAGGGTTATTTTTTTAAATTACAGAAAAAGCAGAAAACCCAAGTTCGATTACATCACATAGTTTTAATTAGTGGCACCATAGGGTCATTTTTTTAAGTTTAGGGAATGGGAAGAAAACGAAACTTCGAATATATCTATCAACTTGGAAGTTGTCTTCTAAAAAGTTAAGGTTATTTTTATTAAGTCAAAGAATAGACAAATAACTCAACCTCAAATATGTATAACGCTGTACAAATAAATATTTGCAGTTATGACTTATAAGATTTAAGGAAAATAAGTTTGTGTATGCAGTTGTGTATGTTTATGGTCAAGAAAAGCTAAAGATTTTGATGTCTTTGACTAGAGATGAAGTCACAGAAGCGAGAGAACTAAGAAGACTTTCTTACTGTACAGAATATACTGGTCTCATATAATGATTGTCCTCCATATACAGGGTGTCCATAAAGTCTCTTCAGCATTTTAAAAATTCATTACAAGTGCAATTAATAAGATATTCTATTCAAATTTGTTCTATTGTATTTAGTGTTTATTAAAGTTTTTAATCACGTTTTGCATTTGTGTGTTTCAGGGATCCTGTTTGTGAAAGAGGTGCTGTTCAGACTTTATGAGAGACTTTTATAAGAGACTTTATGGACACCCTGTATATGATTGTAGGGGGGCGGGGTATACAAGAGTACTGTATGTTGTATGTATACATTTATTTGTAGGACGTAAAGATAACTATGCCACATGATTAGATATTGATTAGGACCTAATTTAATTTAATTTAATTAGGACCTATGCATATGTAATTAATCACTGAATCAGATTTTGGTTGATAAAAAAAACAACTTTATAAAATCTCGATATGTTAAAAATGTTAAAAATACCTACACGGTAGTGCATTTGTTTTATGGCTGTTACTTTTTACTGATATTGACAAAATAATGTACAATTGATGTATAAGAGCCATAATCAGAAACCATTATCATAAACTATAATCAGAAACCATATTCAAGAACCATGATTATGAACTATAATTGTGAATCAAAATCTTGAACGATGATTATGAACTATAATTGTGAATCAAAATCATGAACCATGATTATGAACTATAACTGTGAACCAAAATCATGAACCATGATTATGAACTATAATTGTGAACCAAAATTATGAACCATGATTATGAACTATAATTGTGAACCAAAATCATGAACCATGATTATGAACTATAATTATGAGCTAAAATCATGAACAATTACCATGAAGCCTAATGATGAACCATAATAAACAAAAGTGATATCGCTGCACTCGTTCAGCCAACGAGGCATAACCTTAATTTTATGACTAATGTTTAGAACCATAATATTAATTTTATGGCTAATGTTCAGCTACATGAAACGAGCATGGCCTTCCTGTCGCAGTGTCATGTACATGTCATAAAGTCATGTCATAAAGTCATGTCATAAAGTCATGTCATAAAGTCATGTCAATAACTCTGAACTCAACATGATGCCATGTCGTGCATTCTCTCTTCATGTCAACGGACTTGACATAGCAGCTTTCTCGACCTCGACATGACCTTTCAATCTCGACATGAACTTTAAATGTCGACACAAACTTCATGCACCAACATAAACTTTAAGCATCAACATGAACTTTAAACGTCAACATGAACTTTAAACGTCAACATGAACTTTAAACGTCAACATAAACTTTGATCGTCAACATGAACTTTAAACGTCAACATGAACTTTAAACGTCAACATGAACTTTAAACGTCAACATGAACTTTAAACGTCAACATGAACTTTAAACGTCAACATGAACTTTGATTAACATAAAAAATTGATGTCAAGTATTTAATTCAGTTATTGTAACTGACACCCAGTTATTGTAACTGACACCCAGTCGTTGTAACTGACACCCAGTTATTGTAACTGACACCCAGTTATTGTAACTGACACCCAGTTATTGTAACTGACACCCAGTTATTGTAACTGACACCCAGTTATTGTAACTGACACCCAGTTATTGTAACTGACACCCAGTTATTGTAACTGATAATAACTGTGAAGCCACAGTTAACTGCACAACTGGAAAATAACAGACATAAAATTTGAATTAAAATGAACTGGCTCCTAAATTTAAAATATTTTTGTACTAAATTTAATATGCATGTGTGGATCAGCAACTGAATTTGGGAGTCATTGAATTAAAGAAATTAAATTTATTGAAATGAAGGTATGAAATGAATATTATCAAATTAAATTATTTATGACTATGATGAGCTTTTTAAAATTAAAGAGATGACATTAAAGTAATTAAGCTAAAGTTATTAAATTGAAGTAATTTACGACTAAAATGAGGAATTGTGCCAAACTATTATAACGAATAAAATAAATATACAAAATTAAAGTTATTAAATTAAAGTTAAATTATTTGTGTTATAAAATTAAAGTTGTAAAATTAAAGTAATTTAATTTTTGCTATAAAATTAGAGTTAAAAGTTATTGAATTAACGTTATGTATGACTAACTTGAATATGATATTAAAATTTGAGTAATCAAAAAGAAGAATGTAGAAATGTAGTACCAGAACCAATCACAGTCTGACTGGACACTGTACAGCCGCAGTGCCCTGAATGTAAAAAATAAATATTATGAATAAACATAAATACAGCTTCTGAATACATAAATTATTAATAAATATGATCAATTAAAGAAAACGAAGCAGAGGACTCCAGCGAAGCAACATCAATTAATATATGTAAATTCAAAAGAATTATATGCATAAAAATATAACGTTTTCATGCCGTCTATGTCTGCATAACATCAGTAATATCATCTATGTTACTTAACGTCAGTAATATCATCTATGTTACTTAACGTCAGTAATATCATCTATGTTACTTAACGTNAAATGATGACGGTAGAATGATGAGGGTAAAATGATGAAGGTAGAATGATGAGGGTAGAATGATGAGGGTAAAATGATGAAGGTAGAATGATGAGGGTAGAATGATGAAGGTAGAATGATGGGGTAGAATGATGAAGGTAGAATGATGAAGGTAGAAGGGTGGGGGGAAAATTTACTCCTAATATTTATATATTACCAATGATAAAAGTAGAATTGATGTATACATTTATATGTATAGTGCCCTCAACGTAGGGGGAATTTGTTTGTGATATTTTATTTCCTTGTGATTGTGAGAAGGTAATGAAAATATCAGTGGAATTCGCCAGAATTCAACAAAAGATCCGAGTTCAAAAATTTCTTCAGACGCAGGTATAAAGAAACGAAAACTTTTAACAGCAAAACTCGTTCACAAAAATCTCCATACTAAACAAAACTTGCAAAGGCATTCAAGGTGCCAGAATACTGGTGGATTCATCAGAAGTTTATGTGAGTTTATTGAAAGCTAAAAAGAGTAATGAACGGTACCCGAACACAACAAAAAATATAAGAAACAAAGCAATATTTTACGGCCATTTAAAAAAACAAAACCACATTTTTCGATATGAACTTTACTTCTTTTTCATTTGCCTCACATTTTTCGATCCGTACTCAATTTTATTTTCATTCACCCCACAATTTTCAATCCGTACTTAATTTTATTTTCCTTCCCCCCACATTTTTTAACCCGAACTCAATTTTATTTTCATTCACCCCACATTTTTTAACCCGTACTCAATTTTATTTTCATTCACCCCACATTTTTCAACCCAACATTTTCGATCCGTACTTAATTTTATTTTCATTCACCGTACAATTTTTTCGAGTAATTCGACCACACCCATGAGCATTCCATTAGCTCTCACAGACCTGATGTTTCATTTCCAGTTAACGAAAGCGCGTCACATTAAAAATCCAGACGTCGAGACAAGTCTCACTTGAGCACAAGGATGTCTTAATAAAGCAGAGCTCGCATCCACTCAGAACTGAGAGCTTCTTTTCGATGATTTGTTTAGCTGACCACATCCTGTAATGCATGACTGCGTACCTGATGCTTCTGGAACGTCTGATAGCCTCAGTCTCATGCTGTCCTATGCTGTCTCACCCAGTCTCACCCAGTCTCATGCCGTCCTATGCTGTCTCACCCAGTCTCACCCAGTCTCATGTTGTCTCACAGAGTCTCATCCAGTCTCACCCAGTCTCACGCACACTAACAAGTCTCCAAGTGAACTACATGGGTCCATGCGTGCAGTTTGCATGCTGGTGATATTTTCTACTGGTTTCTATAAGTGTCGATTACTTTAATGAAGAGTACTAGACAGTTCCCGTGGAAATTCTACGATTTAGAATTGACTAATTTAAACATATTATAAAGATGAACGTATTAAAGACTTACGACTAATTATTGTGTTTTAAATTAATGTATTCTATTATTACATACGAAACTTCCATTCTGTATCTTATCTACCGATAACATGGCCGTGTAAGAGAAGAAAGCTAATAACGGGAAAAATTGAGTATTTTTTAGAGATCCGGTGCCTTTGGTATCCACAATACAATGCTTGTAATACATGCATACCCGTTCTGATTTCAGTTCAATAATTTTTCTTCAGTAATAGATAGGAAGTAATGGGACGGACACACCCAGATAAAGAGAGAGAGAGAGAGAAAGAGAGATGGAGATTTATTGTCGATTTTATATCTATCGATTTTTTCCCTGGTGTTGAGTAAACTTAAATAGAATTTAACTTCAATAGATATTCACTCTGAATGAACACATTTGGTCAAATTCTAACCTAGAACTAGTCTCTGCTCTACTGTTCATCAAACACAAAGAAACTGTACCATGAATACAGAGCCTGGCATAGGTGAAAATTTATATTTCAGTAAAAAGCTAAATCCTCGTGCCTCAGTCAAACCACGAGCATCCCAAAATCACCGATCTGTCGACAATAAACGGACCGTGCGATCATTAGCGAATATTTTGGCGTCTATAAACATTTATTAGCATCGAGGACCTTTCGGCATCCATGCATAGAAGATTAAATCTCCTTCTTCGATGACTTCATTTAATTTTTGCATGAGTGGTGTCGCTGCCAACTGTACTTTGTAAAGTCAGTATTTCTTGTATTTTACAGGGTGTGGTAAGGTGATTGAACGCATTTGTACGTTCAATAAAAGCAGAATATAAAAGTGGCATCCACTGACTGATATCAATCTTGGAATCAAAATAAACAAGAATATATATATATATATATATATATATATATATATNAAGAGGGGGTTCGGAGGCAAGGGGGAAGGGGACAGAACACTGGAGAGACAGTGACTTCAGGTTTATTGTTTTAGACGGTCAATTAGTGAAGTTTACGAGTGTGGGATTAGCATTTACACGAGCAACGCAAGACGACAAGAATGTGCCGGTGTACACGGGGGTGGTGGGGGAGGTGGGGGTCCTTCATGGGGGTGTGCCCCCCTGTACAGGTACCTGCATACACACGTACCTGCATGCACACGTACCTGCATACACAGGTACGTGTCATTGCGTTAATGACAGGTGTTGTAGCACAGATACGTGTTATTCTACACATACTAGTGTGTACTACATCTCCTCAACATCATTCTACACACACTACTGTGTACTAGATCTCCTTAACATCATTCTACACACACTAGTGTGTACATACATTATGTATTCTACATTTAACATAATTTCCCCGGCACAATCACAAGTTACAATCAAACACAAGTCTAATTATTCAGTTCATGCAAGACTACACACAGATACATGTGTTCTCATGTAAATATACCTCTGATACACGGTCTGATCATGTAAGGAGTATCTGTGATACACGGTCTGATCATTTAAGGAGTATCTGTGATACACGGTGTGATCATGTAAGGAGTATCTGTGAAACACGGTCTGATCATGTAAGGAGTATCTGTGATACACGGTATGATCATGTAAGGAGTATCTGTGATACACGGTCTGATCATGTAAGGAGTATCTGTGATACACGGTCTGATCATGTAAGGAGTATCTGTGAAACACGGTCTGATCATGTAAGGAGTATCTGTGATACACGGTCTGATCATGTAAGGAGTATCTGTGATACACGGTGTGATCATGTAAGGAGTATCTGTGATACACGGTCTGATCATGTAAGGAGTATCTGTGATACACGGTCTTAATAACCTCATAACATACATCAAGTAATCTACACACACATGTCTTATGCATATACATAAGCTAGGTATTGTCGAAGTAAGTTTGCAAATTTTATTATAATTTTGTTAAAGTTCAGTACGTTACGTGTCTTATAGTGTATAGATGAAATATTTTTTTTTGTACTTACGAATATTTAACAAATTGATATACTGTATACTACGTATTTATTTATCAGTAATACCATCATAAGAATACCATAAGCATTTAATGTCTAGTAAAATTATCCATCAAAATTAATCTATAGAAAAGAGCTAGATAATTTTGCCAGAAATTAAATGCTTATGGTATTCTTATTATGGTATTACTGATACGGGACATACGGGTTCGGGTTTTTGTGGGACATACTGTATAATAATACAGAATTTGTTGCTTGCTTGCTTGGTCCGTGTGTCTGTGACGCTCTTATGGATTTAGATAGGAGGAAATTCGGTAGGGTATACATGTATTGTAAGCATTGTATTGTGGATACTAAAGGCACGTCCTTCAATGTGGAAACTCCTTCGCAAGCAATCAACAAACTGTGTATTATGATGTAGTGGGATTATTATATATAAAATATTTACATCATATTATCAAAACTGACGTAACAGCGCTAATTGACAGTAACATAGAAAATGTTACATACAACTCATAGTAATATTTAATTCAGTAGGTTGTGAAGAAGTCTACGGAAGCTATGAAGCGCATTTCAATTACTGCTTTTACGCGTGGTACCATTCATTACGCGTGGTAGCATTCATTACGCGTGGTAGCATTCATTACGCGTATTAGCATTCATTACGCGTGGTAGCATTCATTACGCGTGGTAGCATTCATTACGCGTGGTAGCATTCATTACGCGTGGTAGCATTCATTACGCGTGGTAGCATTCATTACGCGTGGTACCATTCATTACGTGTGGTACCATTCATGACGTGTGGTACCATTCATTACCTGATAAGAATTATTATATATATAGAAATGCCAATCATTTTAGTCGTCATTATGCAGTTATGTAAAGGCATCATTAGAAGTCATTATTTTTAATGACCTATTGACAACAGTAAGCCTGTTGACAATAAGCCTGACAACAGTGTTTGTTAACAGTAAGCCTGTCAACAGTAAGCCTGTCAACAGTAATTATCTCACTACGATGCCCTACTGCACAAAACACCACAGCGACTCCATGCATAACAAAATATAGAACAAATTCTTCAATTTTACTGATACACACCTAACACAATGTGTGTGTGTGTTGTGTGTTGTGTGTTGTGTTATTGTTTGCGTATATTGCGTACATTGTTGTATAAAAGTATTATATATTGCATGTTCATTTATTCCTTGTAGAGATAAAAATCAGTTTTTTGGGAAGGTTCGTCTGGAGAATTACTCTAGTTGTCCCGCTTCTGTCCCATCCCTCCTTCCCGTGTGCCTGTGCGTGAATGACTCAAGTGGGGGCAGTGTTTGAGTTATTGATTTCGGCAATAGAAGGAAACAACTCAACCCTGTGAAAAAATGCATGTTTCTGCATTACTATTGGTTAATATTTAATTATGGAGAATAATATAATTCCACTATATAATAATACAGTTTGTTGTTTGCCTGCTTGGTCCGTCTCTCTGTGACGTTCTTAAGGATTTAGATAGGAGGAAATTCGAAAGGTTTGTAAGCTCTGTATTGTGGATACCAAAGGCACATCCTTCAATGTGGAAACTCCTTCGCAAAGCCCGCGTCCACTGGCAAAGCAAACGAAAAAAATCATTAAAAATCACGTGAATTTCCACGTGTTGATCCACTAGTTATATCAAATAATTGGAGTCATTAACTACAGGAAATGTCTCCCAGTTCTCTGTCTCCGGCTTACTCTACTCTGAATAATACTTAGCACAAACAATTATGCCCAAGCGTCAACATTTTCCTGCCTTGAGTTTTGTGCGACTTGAAATTCAGATTGCAGCCCTTTTAGAAAAGCTTCTCATTTAACATTTTTTGTGTGAAAAATGTTACAAAAAATGTTGCAATAAAACTAGAGCAATAGGTCAATTCTAGTTTAGTTAGACCTAGTAAATGACTTTTATCTTCACCTAGTGTTTTCTAGATTATAACCTGGTGATACAGTATGATCTACAAAAAGTGATAGTAAAACAACAGTTCACAAAAAGTATTTATTTGCTCTATTAAAAAACAAGGGTAGCAATGATACGCCATGAGTTAAACACTCGTGTTTATTGCTTCACATGTTTAAAATGCCATCCAAAATGACCCCTACACACCTCTGCTCTTTTCTTGGTGTGGCTTGTCATCTTCCTGACATCCTCCTCACTCATGTTGGCTGTCAAGTCGTCCACAATACGCTGCAACTCTGCCAGAGTGTTTGGTTAACCCCTGACCCTGTATATCATATGAGCCCAGAAAGAGAAATCAAGCGGGGACAAATCTGGAGAAAATGGAGACTAACGGTGATACGTCCGACGTTAATTAATCTGTTACAAAACTTGAATTCTAAAAACTGAAGACACTGGGTTGTCACATGCATGGCAGCTGACGCCGTCTTGCTGAAACCAGTATTGATATTTAGTGGCCAGTATCCTTCAGCAGCTGTTCCAATGTGAAGATGATAAACGATGATAGCTGCTTGTTAAATGGAAAATTCTGTTAGAAATGACAACTGGGGCTGCGTACTTGATCCATTTTTGGGGATGCCACTTTCAAGATGAAATAATACGAATCGGGAAAATTCATGTCATTTTTCATGAATGTCATAACTTTGTGGTGGCATAAATATCTTTGCTTGTACAAATATAGCAATTAAATATTTTTCATGAATTATTGTTTTAATTAATATCTCTGTCTGTGGCTGATGCTGTATCAGGATCATCGCCCTGTGCCCTGTGGATCATTACCTTGACCAGCGTTGAAGTTTCTTTCACTGAAATCAATAATCCTTAACAGTTACTTGATTTAATACTTATTCTAGGCTTAATACTTTTCGATTTTATGTTATACAGAAGAAAAAAGAACGGAAATATAACTTTTTTCGTTTAATTATTGGTGGTGCTTTTAAATATTAGGAAGAATTAATATTTTTCCCTTTCAAATATGATCAAGCGATGCCAGAATTTCATAAGTGTATGCACTTATGTCCCCTGTATGTCTTTAATTATGTAGCGTGAAATCTGCTTTTTTATTGTACTAGAAAAACGTAGAGACAAAATGATAATATAATTCTTACGTCAAAAAAAGATCAGCAAAAATTAAACTGCTTAACTCATTTGGTCCTCTGACTTCATTAGAATGTTTGCTTTTGTTTGATTAGTTTCTATGAATATTTATACCAGTAGTTGTATATCAGAGTTCAAAATCAAGTTTACTTAAATGTTTATTTCGATTATTTGTTTTAATCATTTTCAAACGTTCCTAATTTTCTGTAAAAATTGAATTAAAAGAAATTAAATGAGTTTGGATTTATTATTTTAGTTTCCGTCCGTAGAGAAGAAGTTTGGAAATAAAACTTCAGTTTTTGAAAGCTAAGTCGTGCACGATTTTTTGCTCTGAATTCAAAGTTCTTAATTTTTAGAAATACTTTTTCACAAGAAAATTTGAAAAAGAAAATAATAAGTCCAGAAAATTTGCGAAGCTAATCATAATTAAAATAATTCTTTAAAAATACATTGAATCTTTTGATGTAATATTAAACACATGCAATCTACATAAATCAGTTCCTGCTCATTAATAAAAGTTACGCTGGAAAACTTTTTTGTAAAATATGTATTGAAATACACGTGTAGGAATAATAAATATATATATATATATATATATATATATATATATATATATATATATATATATATATATATATATATATATATATATATATATATATTCAAAACATTTAACAAGCTCTTTACTGTTTGATGGTATTCGACACACTATATAATATTTTCATAATATTCAATGAGCTATTTAATATTTCTATGACGCTCATCGAAATATTCAATATTTTCTTATTTAACTAGCTATTTAATCAAGCGTATACCTGACGACAGAAAGTTAAGCTCAACTAACAGAAAAGTATTACACGTAGTGGATTGAACTGAAAATAATTCAAATCATCACAACGGTTTTGACAATTTTCATCAGAGAAAATTTCATAGCTACCTTTTTTCCCTCGAGTGAATTTGAAATGCAGTTCGTGTTTCTGTTGCACTCAACACAAAAACCAAAACTTTAGCACTTCGTTACGCATTGAAGTGTAACGCGTGTATCGTCTGAACATCATCCTTGATTCTTCAGTCTTCAGACCAAGGCAGCTGTAATCTTTAGGGCTCAGCTTTAACTCATGTTTATCACCGACTCAACATATTTGACATGAATACTTGCGCAATCTCGGTGGCCATCGCTTTATGTATATTTACTTCTCGATAGCTGGCCTTCTTCCACAGGGTTTTACCCCCCGCTATGCTTAACTTTTCCCATTAGGAAATCAATTCGATATCTAGTCGATGTTTCTAGTAATGATTTCCATTTGTAATTTGATGGGCGTGCGTATGGGCATAGCTGTGCTCCCCAACAACCAGTTTCTCTTTATTTTTGATGATATTTCAGCCGGAGGTAATTATGAAATTCTCCCTTCGAAGTGTAATTCATTCCGAGTCTCACGTAGTTTATGAGAGACCTGCACACTGCCAGTCGCGATTCCAATAAATCGCTCGTATTTATTGAACGAAGCTTGAGGTACGGGTGCCTTCTTACTTTATGTGCGGATTGTATGAACTCGGATTCGCTTGTACACGACTACAATAGTTACTTTATTGTCGAAGTGACCAGAGTCACTCCTGCGACATGCTCCTCTTTTACGCCAGCCATTCTGGAAACTCCCGCCAGGCTTGCAGTTGCCAACCACCACCAATTTATTTTACATGTTATTCCTACGAGGAGGAATTTAGGCGGTTGTCTCCTCAGAACAAACTTACAAGAGCAGAACCCGAAACATACATTAGTCACCCAGCGAATATTCAGTCGAGCGAACAGGCAAGTTTATAGTTCTGGAAACTTTACTACCTGTCGAGTGATGTGCTATAAATAAAAGCCGTGGCTGGGGATCTGATTCGCTGCAGCGAGTCATCTTTTACTTGTATTTTGGTTTGATTTACCGTCTGCTCATAACTAATGTCTGTCGAGTAGAGAGCCATCCAACTGGATGCAATATACGATTAACGTATTGGTCGTAAAAATACCTTCTTGATGACCGTTCGCGAATGAAACTCAATCATGTAAATCACACAAAAAACTCATCAAATCTCCGATCGATACATCAGATATTTGCTCATTTTCTTGGCAATAACAGTAGCGATTACTAATATTTACTACCGAGAATGCCCATATTTACAACCAAGAATGCCCATAACAAAAGACATTACGACAAAGCTTTAATGTAACATCATGGTCCGTAATGATAGTAAAGGTTTGAGATAGAACGCTCGTCAACAAGAGGAGTATTTGTTTATGAATTATTATGATCAGTAGTTGCTAGCACTTCTAGGCATGTCATGGGCACAGCCAGTATATAATTTCTTGGACTGCTCTTGAGTTATTGCTCAGGTAAGAAGTTAAGATACACGCCCAGAATAGCGGGCCTAGTCAGGAGGTAACCGCAGCCTTCGAAATAAAGAAATACAGAACTATTCCTAACTCAATACTACTCGTGTGTTTTGTTCTTCTATGTCATCATTTTTGATGTTGTTCAAAATTTGACATCTTGAAACACTGGACTACTCTCATACCTTAATACGCGTACTACTCGTGTGTTTTGTTCTTCTTTGTCATCATTTTTGATGTTGTTGAAAATTTGGACTATAAAGAACCACTGAACTATACCCACACTGCTTCCACTGGTGTATTTGTTCTCTATCATAATTTTTGACCTCGTTAAGAAGCTTATAAAGAAACACCGAAATACTTCCAGCCTAACTTTATTTTGTATCATTTACGATGAATGATACTCTGATAATCACTCGATGATCATCCACGATGAATGATACTTTTATGATGATTCGATGATCATTCACGATGAATGATACCTTGTATCATTCATCATTCAGGAAGCTCCTACGAAGAAGTATCGTGCATTGATACAAAAGATACGTACGCGTGAGTGGCGATGCTAGAATTAACTTGCATCGTATTCATGTATGTATAAGAATATGATGAATATGATAAGACTATGATGATAAGAGCACGAATACATCATATTCCTGTATAAGGGCACGACTCTTGCTTCAGAATTCATGCATGGAAAAACTGTAGTACAAAAATTTCGCTTGATAAAATGGTTTCAAGTCGCTGGCAGGAACGTAAAATAGGAATTTTTTAAACTACACGTCCATTGAAAGCATGTAATGAGGATGTGACCATTAAACTACACGTCCATTGAAAGCATGTAATGAGGATGTGACCATTAAACTATACGTCCATTGAAAGCATGTAATGAGGATGTGACCATTAAACTATACGTCCACTGAAAGCATGTAATGAGAATGTGACCATTATTTGGAATAAGTTTAAAGAAAATGCATATATTTTAGCAAAGAAGTTTAACGAAAATATAGACATTCCATAAAAGATATTTGACGCAAATGAGAATGTGACCATTATTGGAATAAATTTAATGGAAATGTGTGAAAGATAATTGACGCAGATGGCACATTTTTTGGAACACATTTTACAAGATTACAGCCACTCCCATAAACCATATCGACATTCCTTAACAAACTTTCGACCTCTAAAGGAATTTTAAAATTTCAAAACTGAATTGCGTAATATACTATGGTGTTTACATATATCTGATACGCTTGGAAAAATAATTCTTACATGAGTTTTTATTTCAATGGTATATACACCGACAAAATGGAAGTATATTCCTTAAATTAATATCCACATGGAAATGAATGCAAATGACGCATAAATATACAATTTTTGCCATAATAGACTATGCCATAATAGGCATAGACTATACCATAATGAACATAGACTATGCCTTAATAAACATAGACTATGTCATAATAAACATAGACTATGCCTTAATAAACATAGACTATGTCATAATAAACATAGACTATGCCTGAATAGACATAGACTCCGCCATAATAGACATAGACTATGCCTGAATAGTATGTGTATACGCACATTTATATTTGTATGCGTATGCATATGTTCACGTACATGTTTACATGCATGGGTATGTATATTTACAAGCATGTGTACGTGTATGTTCATACAGCGCAATAATTATGCACACACATGCGCACACATGTACACACATGCACACACATGCACACACATGCACACACATGCACACACATGCACACACATGCACACACATGCACACACATG